>ML210215.1:0-12466 GCA_004369085.1 Coprinopsis marcescibilis
CGTCTTTTCCCCGACGCGCTGAATAGGGGCATCAGGCGCGACTGATTTCCTTTTTTGGTCAGAATCTCTACCTCTTGACTCAAACCACCTTTTCTCATTCAGAACAACTGCTTATCCCCAATTTTTTTGCATAATTTTGTATAGAACAGTGCTCTACAGAGGTTCTCTGTGCTACATTTCCAATATCTTTCCTGGTCATGTTTTTACGGCTGACCTGAAACCCGGTTTTACCTCTTCCCAAGGCCTTTTCAAAATTCGGCCACAAAGGATGTCTTTATATCTACTTCCTAATCATTATGTCTCTCACATTCGAAGCGTAATTTGGGCTTGTTGAGCAGATAAAAATTTGCGACACGATTTGGCTGGTCGCGTCGGAGTTTGAATTGGCGGGGCGGTGCCTCACTCCACAGTGATCAGTTGGGGTGATGGTCTGCCAGCTGCTCAGAGGCAGCCAGAGACGTGTCTTGAATTTCGTGTCTTGAATCGTCTCATTTCTCGCATTTTAGGGTGCAGCCTAGAGGTTATCGCTCCTGGTACATACTTTTCGAAGCTCGAACGACATGAGCCAGCAAAGGACACCCGAACCCTGGGTAGGGCATGCACTGAGGCAACTGAAGCTGGTAGTGCCTGGGGGGCTGGCGACGTATTACCTTGGAGTGTGGCCGGAATTTTGGAGGACAGTAATGGGGCTTAATGGGTCATTAGCACGGTGAGTGTAGTGTGCTGGTTCTGTATGTGCTGGACGGCCCTAAATTCTCTTTATAGCACGGGAGCTTTGGCAGCAGGGGGACTCGGTCTTACGACTGTTGTGCTCTTCATTTATATTCTGGTTTTGCCTTTAACCGCTGGAGAAGAGCCCGATGTAAGCCCAAATATGACATCTTTCTCGACATTGAGCTCAAACCGACGCGTTTCAGTATCGTTCATGGCGCAAATCCCCCGTTCTCTCCTCCGTCATCCCAGTGCGTCTCGACTAAAACATGTCTCGATCAACCCACCGATTCTAATTTACTGCAGGTCTTAACAGCATCCATCGTTCTGGGCTGGCTGACGGCAGTGTCAGTACTCGGACAATGGTCCAGTCTTGGTTACCTACGTGGAGTCATTGGAGGTGGATGCCGCTTTCCCTTTTGCCATTCCGCAGCTTCGAGGCTTGACACTGACACCTTTGAGCAGTTTCCTCAACCTACGCGCTCACATTTGGTCTTCTCGGCTTGATACCTGTCCCAAAAACGAAACACAAGACTCGGTCGGCGTGATGGTAGATGCTATTCTGCTGTTGTACACTTATATTCCTCAAATTTGCTTTATTGCTTGCCTGTTGGAGATACACGTGACATGATGCACAGGGTGAGCGTACTTAACACTAACGAAAGTTCGTCCTTTATCACCATCTGGTTACTGGTGTGGCGTAGAAGCCTCCTTTCTCGCCTGTCTACATTCAATCATATGTGACTTATGCTCGCAATATGGTCAAAGTGCTTGCGACCACTTTGATGGCATGTGCGAAAGAAACGCGACATTTATCATAGGAATATCCGCCAAAAGCCTCAGCCTTGCGAAGCGGTGATCCATCAAGAAGATCTTCGAGTGGACGCGGTACGATACTCCGAGTGCCGGTCTTCGTGGCAAAAAACGCATCTTTTCAGTGTGACGCTTCCCCCAAATAGTGAATCGGTTTGTCTCGACCTCTGGACAAATGAGTGTAAACCTGGTCATTGAAGAAAGACGGAATTTGCAATGGGTTAGTCTTTAAATCTTCTTTTTTCCTATTGAGAAGTTCGTGGATCTGCTGACCCCTGCGAAGACATGCTATGGCATGGTGCTCTCCCAAACAGAGGAGAGTTGGCACAACATCCCTGACATCTGATACACCACGATTAATCAAAAACCTAACCATTCAATTGAAGCCACCTTCTCTGGCTCAGTATGCTGGCTCCTGAGGGTGTACCCGGATGCGCCTGGCTTTGGAGCAGTTTTCTCGGAAACAACTCGTCGGCCCCCGAGCACAGAGATAGAGTCGCATGCTTCAGAAGTCGCGACCAAGCACAAGGTCAGCAACGAAGGTAATCGATGTCATTGTACATATGTTAAAACGCACACTCACCTGACCGCTCCTCAGCTTCCCCAAATCCAAGTTCCGTAACGAAGCTTGAATCGTTGGCTGCCAGGCTCCACAAACGTCCCGAATTCTTGACGAGTTGGTGTCGTCCTAAAAACACACTTCAGCGAAAATTTGAATTTGTTCGCAAGAAACCCCAACCGACTTTTCGAAGCGACACGAACTCCGTAAGTAGGTCTCTCAACGGAAACTTTGCCATCATCCAGATTCCAGATAAATCCCCCGATGCTTCCGAGGACAATGGCATCGCTTCAGCCGTCGACCAGCCTGAGTGCAGCGGTTCTTGGTTGCTCTTGATATTCGGCCACCGCCGGCCATAAGTTATACTCAGCGAAGCGTCCTATTGATCTCATTGGCTAACCCGGTCTTGTGGGGTCGCCTTTTCTGGTGTTCTTCCGACGAAGGTATAAGCGGTTTGAAGAAAAAAGCTATAGGTCCTTTCAGCCGTCGTTTATCCTGAATTCTTGCAGGATTGCTGGTGGAGCCTTGGCACCACTGAATCCTCAAGAAATCTCTTCAGGTGCGTCCAAACAAGGCCTAATGAATTTATCAACCTCTCCTGCTTTTCTAGGTCCAATCGCCTGAAATGGTTGGGTTGGGATTATTTCTTTCGAGGAGGAACTATAAAGTACTGGGAAGGTATCCTGAAACGCGGGCTGATCTACCACCTGCACCTAAAATGTTCCTCGGCTTACTACTTGCTTACTATGCTGCTTTTGCCCTCGCCAACCCGTTCGTTCTCAAATCCACAGTTCACGTAAACTGCCCCTGATGATGATTTTTGCTTCTCGCCACTAGTTTGGAAAGGCGAGCTGCTACTAACGTGTTTCCTAACCCGCCCACCACCTCGTCATTGAGCGCTCCCATCACTGTCGCTGCAGGCTCTACATTCAACCCTCCCGTCGCGTACACGAGGTATGATCGCGGACGGGGTGCCTGCAGCGAGCAAGCTGAAGGAGGCTCCCGGGACGCAGTCTTCATCCTTCAAGAAGGGGCAACCCTTCGTAACGTTGTAATTGGAAAGGACCAGGCTGAGGGTATCCATTGTCTAGGTTCGAATCCTGAAAATTTGCCTCCGCTTAAGATGAGGCTGATACTGTTCCACTCAGGTGCATGTCGGCTGGAGAATGTCTTCTTCGAGGACGTGTGCGAAGATGCCATCACGTTGAACCACAAATCTGGGACTTCCTATATCACTGGTGGAGGGGTGGGTGTTCTCTTTCAATTACATGTTCTCAGAATTTTAATGAGCCAGCTTCCTTTTAGGCAAAGGTACAGGACGATTATGGCCGCTGAAGTATAGGGACACTTACTGACACCTACCAGCATTCCACAGACAAAGGTAAGCCTATGTCTGCCTTGCTCCTGACAGGTCCACTTATCGAATTGACAGTCATCCAGCACAACGGCGAAGGAAGGGTAAGTCTAGTTCCAAGTGCCGATCGTCCTGCATTGAACTATTGTATCTAGGTCGTTATTGACTCGGTAAGGATCTGACCGGTGTCCGTTCCGTGACTACTCTGACTGGGTACAGTTCTACGCCGAAAACTTTGGAACCTTTTATCGCAGCGTAAGATATCGCTTTATCAAACCACAGATTTGTTCTTGACTCAATGCTAATAATGTAGTGCGGCAACTGCAAAACTCAACATACCCGCCACGTCGAGGTTAGTGCACATGTTCCTGTTTCTCTGATTAGCTATCATGAATGGCATCTCTAATTCAGTTTATCAATGAAACAGATCCGTAACGCATGGGTTGTCAACGGCAGAACATTGACCGGTGTAAACTCGTGAGTCGCCTGAGCTCCGAGAAAGATTTCCTTTTTTGCTTAACGACATCCTGTTAGGAACTATGGGGAGTGAGTCCCAAACAAATCTTTGCAAAAGTCAAAGATGTTGATATCCTTCCAGTACTGCGACCATCCGCTCAACACGGGTTCAGAATGTAAACGTTATCTGCCAGAGGTAAGGGTTTGGGTTCTCGCGGCAGCACAAGAAACTCAAGATACCCCTTCGCCTTAGGTACAACGGGAACAACTGGGGAGGGGAACCCACCGGAGCTGGGAGCGGGCCTGACAACCGAGTGCGTTGGATTGGTTAATGTCCGTGTGTTATACTGATTTGCGTTCTTCAGTCTTGCCTATACTCGACCTCGGACGTCTATGCTTAAAATCGGCACATTGAGTTCCTGAATCAAGTCAATCTCAGGAAGTCGAAAGAAATAGCGTTTTGATGTATGAATAGTGATTTTATTACTCAATGGTCAATGCAAAGGACAAAAATTGAATTGCGGCGCCTCTCGCTCTGAAATTCCTGATCCTTATTTATCCAATCGTCCTTGGGGACAATGAATCTCATTCGCACGAATCGGAGTTAACAACGTGCGTATTTTGGAGCCGCTCGCTCAGAAAAAACCTGGAAGTTACCTAAATCCACCTTCGCAAATCTCGCGGAAATCGCCGTGAAAGAAGTCGACTATGCATACGTTCGTAAGTTCTCCGACCGAAACAAAGCATCCTCCATGTACGGTCCGCCCGATGGTCGGCTTCGTTTAGATACACTCCGCAAAGCCGGATGCTCACGGCAAGGGCGACATCAACGACAATACTCACCCAAGGCTCGAAGAACAAGGGGATACAGTGACATATCCGTTTGGTTGGCCAAACCGATGTTCCTAACTTTAGAACAGCCGCCTTGGAGGATCACCTCCATTCCCGCCTGGAGGTGGCTCAACAATTCAAATGAAGCATCTCCCTGGAAAACAGACCATTCTGGACACCTCTAGTCCTGAGAACTGAGAACTGACCCGTCATGGTTCTCTTCTCTCCTTCTCCTAGTGTAAGCACAATCAAGAACTTGGCGGAGAATACGAGATTTACATCCTTCCCCATACCGGTACCGGCACCATGCGGTTTGACGTGACCACGGATACCGCACACGGATGAAGTAGAAGTGAGCCCGTTGCCTTGGTCAACCAGAAGCACCTTACCAGCATAATACTGCGATGAACGCATGTAAGAAAAAAACGAATCGAAGCTGAAAACCGGATTGTGGTGGCAAAGGCATATGATTTTGTCGCTTCAGATCCCTGGTTCCAAGTCAAAAATACGGATTACGGGGAGACAGGAAAATTAGAACCAATGTTTTTTTCAGCGCCATACGAAGACCTACAATTCTCCGGAAAAAGCCAAGGGTGGAGCGAAAGGATACAAAAAGACGATACAGGTGAAAGGGAACCAGTAGTAGACAGCCCACCATCTGTTGCCCTACGAGCCTTCCAAAAATGCTCTTCAACTTCGTTGTCGTCGTCGCGCTTTCCGTTGCAGTGGTGTCTGCCGAATCGTATGCTTCATTTGATCTATGGTTATGACCACACAGTGAAAGTCGTGAATAGGATCCAACGTCGCGCAGCGACAAATGTCTTCCCAACGCCTCCTAAAACTAGCTCATTGAGCAAGCCGATCCGAGTAGCGGTAGGGCAATCCTTCACACCTCCCACTGCTTATACCCGCTATGATCGAGGAAGTGGGGCGTGCAATGAAGGGGAGGGCGGGGAAGCCGACGCCGTTTTCCTGCTGGAAGAAGGGTCGACCCTCAACCAAGTCGTAATCGGAAAGAACCAAAAGGAAGGCGTCCACTGCCTAGGTATGCGTTGCAGGAGTCAAGTTCGATTGAGCTTAATTTCCCTCGACAGGTTCCTGCACTCTGAACCACGTCTATTTCGAGGTAAGCAAAGTCCAGAGAAATGAAGGGATTGAATCACATGGTCAAACAGGATGTCTGCGAGGATGCTATATCCATCAAGCAGAGCTCTGGTGTATCCAGGATCAACTACGGCGGAGTGAGTCCCGCACCTTATCCTGTTAGGAAAACAGTGGGAAATCTAATGTGACGTTATTAGGCCAAGGTCCAGATACATTCCAATCGTCTTACCGGAAAAAGTCTAATCATGACGAACATATAGGGTGCTTCTGACAAGGTCGTCCAGCACAACGGCGGAGGCAAGGTATGATGCCGCAGATGGCTACGACAATATTGTAGTATCTTGCTGACACTGGCGCCAGGTCATCATTAACAGCGTAAGGGCTTCCTTTGAGACGGATCTTTTCGCCAAGTTGATGTCCTTTCCCATACAAACAGTTCTATGTTGAGAACTTCGGAAAGCTCTATCGCAGCGTGAGTCGTTCATTCAGTATACGACATACACACTACTCACCGCAATCCGGCGATAGTGTGGCAACTGCAAGACGCAGGTTCAACGCCATGTCGAGGTAGGCCATCGTGGAGCACCATATAAGAGAAGGTCCTAATAATGTTCGTGCTTCTGTTAGATCAATGATGTCTGGGCAGTGTCTGGCAAGGAACTGGCTGGAATTAACTCGTGAGTGATGGTCTACATCGCAGAGATCCATTGTGTTCACCTCAACGCCAGGAACTACGGGGAGTGAGTCACGTCTCAATTTGCCCAAATGCCGATTTCTGAACGGCCCCTAGCACGGCCAAAATCCGGAGGACAAAGACGAGCAATGTGAAGATTGTCTGCCAACAGTGAGTAGCTCAGTTCCCTGCCCCCGAGTCACTATTCATGCAGAGCATTGCAGGTATAGCGGTAATAACTCCGGGAAGGAACCGACCAAAGGAAGCAGCGGCCCAGATAGCAAGGTGCGAAACGCGACATAAACGATGCTTGTTTCTGTTCAACCGTTTTCATAGCACTGCTTGTACGCGAATTCTGACATCACGTCCTAATCTGAACCCACCCTGGGGCGCGATAATAACCACTTTTACAACCTAATCTGTCGCCTAAACGACATTAGTCCTACCGTATCTCAAACTGTGTATGATACCACCTCACCAGACAATGTGTTCATGTAATGCTTCATCAACCTGGAAGCCTGAAGAAATTTCTTATCAGAGTTGACGAGGAACGAATGGCAAAGGTGGAGCCCATCGTCGCAAACCGGTGACATACATATCTGTCTCTGACGGTACGCGCAAGATGGAACGATTCAAGGATCAGACATCGAATTGGACGGGTACATTCGCTTTAGATGTCTGTATTTGCGTAATTGGTATAATGCCAGCGTTTCTGTGACGCAAGGTCAGTCCGACAATTCATGCAAAACCCAAATGCTACAACGCACCTTGTTTGATATACTCTCCAAGCTTCAAGGCCCTCTCAATCTCCTCCTTATCCGTCAAATGCTTGTTCTCTAGAGAAGCCACCTTGAGGAGCTTGTTCATGAGCATAGTACTGCCAGATTACGCACTTTCAAACAACCTCCTCATTCTTCCATGAAAGTCATAGCTATTGGGGCAGAAATGAGGCAGTCTGAGCATACGATCTAGATATGTACTTACGAAGGGTCTGGATACTCTCTCCCAAGTCGGTGGAGCTCCTTGTAGAGGGCCAAAGCCCGTAGTCTGGTTTCCCTCGACGCCATGAAGGCGCACGCGCCAGCCTGTCGGCAGCCACTTCTGTCGTCATTGCCCTGAGCGCGGGAAACACGGTCTCGGCGGTGGCGGCCGGAATGCGTCCGAATCGAAGGTACCGACCATTTGACATTTTTGCAAGTCCCTGGATTCCTGAAGAAACATTGCAAGCCTCATGCTGCCTCACGATACACCGTTTGCAGCATTTTACCCGCCGTATCACAGAGCGGGAGCTTCCAATCCGTATACACAGTTCCTCTAGCTTCCCACTCGAACAAATATTATTACATTTAACATTAGATTATTTCGCGCTTTCCTCAATTCGTAATATATGGTCCGGTTCGCTCATCATGAACTGAGATAGCTGCATATCCTGTGTGTTCTCACCCCCTCTTCCCGTATCGATGAAGGTCGTAAAGTCCACGGTGTAGGCCGAATCCCGAGTCGTGAAACCCGTGTTCCTTCCTGTTGGTTTCAATATACTTGGATCGTGGAGATTGAGGATCAGTCTTGAAATTAACGTTGCAGTCAAGCTGTGAGCAGTTGGGTCAATTTATCTGTCCTCTAGGATCCAGCGTAGTCGTGGTTCGTACCAGTTTGACACCACGATGGTATTTCCACGAGAATAGGGCTAACGCATGGGAGTCAGCGAAAGGCGACATATGGACACAATGAAAAGCTCACATCGAGGATCTAGAAGCACAAACGTTTAGATAGGTCCTGCTACATAAGAGAAGTGCAAATTCGAGACTTACCAGCAATGATACAATTACACTGAGCGTTGAGAGAGATATCAGCCTGCACCCGTGATGAGTAACTTGGTTTCGGACGTCGAGGGGATCCAGAAATGCTCACGAGAAGTAAATCACTCCTGATAACCATTATCAGCAAAGCTACATCATAACAGACCGGAGAGACACCTACCATCGCGCAGAAGTACACGAAGGATAAAAGAATTGTCCCTTCGAATGTGCTGGACTGATTTAAACATCGTAAGGCCAAAGATGAGAAGGTCCAGTGCCAATATTCCGGCATATACACCGGCGAATCCTTACATTCCGGGTTAGCTATAGAAAAGTTGTAGCCGGGTCAGAATCATGCACGTACTTCTCGCCCTGTATAGAGATCAGATTGCTTGTTATGGGTTAAACGTGGAAGCAATACACTCACTGATCTTTAGCGGTGGGCATCAAGCACGTATCCAGAAGGGCGTCTTCTGCATTGTAATGATGTTTGCCTACGACGATAGCCCACTTAACCCGCTACGGTTAGAAAGTCGTCGCAGGTCGTCAAATGGATGGCTTACGACGGAGAGCGCTAGTATAGCAAGGCCAACTGCAAGTAGAGCACCCAAAACGAGCTTGCTCTTATGATACAGTGCGTATGTTCGAATAATTAAAAATACTTTGAAGTAATATGATTTAGCACCAAACCCCGGAACTGAGGATATCGGACTTACCACCAGCAAAAACTTGGAGGATGAAGATCAAAACTTCATGGTAAGTCAATAGCCCTAGGCACCTGATATTATTTCATCAGCCTATTATTCCACACTAGTCTCTGGGACTTGGGCTCACAGCTACACTGAAATTCAGCCTTTAACCTCACAAAGGGCTGGAAACGACTCACTGGTAATCGTAATGGATTGTTGCTGGTTACAAAGTACTGGTATATCGTCGGAATGTGGCCGATTATGGAGAGGTATCGGTTGGCAAAGAAGAACCAGGTCATCCAGTTAGCCCGCCTCTTGCGTCCCTGAGGAATCCAGATCCATTTGATTTCGCGCGTAAAAGTGATGAAGTAGTCATAATAGAGCAGACCTAGGGGAAGTGTGCTCAGCTCATGCTCCTTGGAAGAAACCCATTTTGTCGCTCACCGTAGGCAACTGCGGCACTAAAGCGCATTCGAAGCATCCTAAGACACAGACAATCAGCCTCCGTAGCCTCACAGCAATACCAAGACTCAGAAGGTTTAGGACTCACCATTCTACCTGCTCTGAGGCTGATGCCATTGACAAGAGACATGAAACAGGCCTTGGGGAAAGGAAACGAGCGGGGACAAGCGGTCTCGGTAACTTGCCCCGTGGTCCTTCGATTGCCAGGTTGTGGTTGTTCACCAAGCCTGTCGTCAAAAGACACCGCTGCGTGAAGTGAAATGCGTTGCAAGCGGAACTTGATGCCTCATGGTTATGGTAAAACGTGCCCTCCGGCACTATGGTGTACCGTTTAGCCTCCGTTAGTTAAACGTACGTGAGACAAGCATCTTGGTGGAGATGTTCAGAGGCAATGGGAACTGTTGAACAATTTCGGGAAATATCTTTTATGAGGCCCCTATATCAGGGTTCCTTCATCCTGTTGGATTGGACAGATACCTGATCGCACTTGTCAATTGGGTTATCGCGTTCCATAATTACTCACATCGTCTTTGGATGTCGAGTCGAGAGCTGTCGAGAATCCAATGGCGCTTAACAAGTCGTCAACTTTATCTTCAGTTTTCATCGATTTAAGTTTGTGCACCCCGTTGCCGGCTCGGAGAGTTATCCCATCAGAGACAACCATCAAATATCCACAAAGATCCCGAGAACCATGCTTGTCCAACCAATCCTGACCACGCTTAGCTTCCATGATAGCCATCCGCCAATTGGAGGATAATAAATATGTTGGCGTTTGAAACCATTCGCCCGGTACTATTTGGCCTAAGCTGCAACCATAGGCAGCCATGCGAACCTATGAGAACTCATCCGGTCACTCCAGGCCAGCCTCACTTCTCCACAAGGAACGAGCACGATAGATATTTGACTTTTTATTTCTTCCAGTATCTTTTGACACGTATGTGTAGGGGTGATACTGAGCGCTCATTGGCGACTCACGTCACCACTTGGACGCGACACCTCAAAAGTACGCGAGTTACCAACTGCATGAAAGTGTTCATTAATTTTGTAAGTCTGATAACAGTCCAATATACTCACGAATCTGGAACCAGGGATATCGGCTCTGCGTCTTTGTTCCAAGTCCACAAAGCTGCGGTCAAAATATTGAATGTCTGCATCCCAGTTCCAGTTCCAATGAATTGTTCGATACTGACACTCGTAAGTCCCCACTCAGCTCACACCACCATACACAGTTCACGATGTCCGCTGTCTCCTACCGTACGCTTGACTTTGGTAAAGAGTAGTAGAGACACAGGCTTGAAGCTGTTCAACGTGATCTTGTCCAAACAGCGACAAAGAGGGATCATATAATCAGGATGACGACGGAGACGAAACCAGTGCCTCAGTCCATAATAAAGCCGGTTATAATGACGGGTCTTACTCCTTTTCCAAATCTTTACTAGTCTCCCTTGTATTTCTATTCGACTCTCAGCTGATCTATGTACGGCTACGGGGCCAGCAGCCCACCGTTGTCCGTAGCGAACAACCCGTTTGCGAACGCCGCCAATCCTCACCACGCTAGCTCCCGATTTCCCGACCTCTCCAGTCCTCAACAGTACATCGATCCCAGTTCTCAACAGCAAGGTCAATGGGTGGGCAACAACGCCTCTTATCAGCAACAGCAACCATACGGGAACCAGTATCCGCAGCAGCAATATGGAGGGACACCAGGCTATGTAAGCCCGATTGGAACCTCCATGCAGGGCCAATTTGGCGTCGGTATCGCATCCCCTACGACCCAATTCCAGCCAACTAGTGCCTTTGGACAGCAATTGTCTGCTCATATGAGCGGTACCAGCTACGGATATCTCAGTGGCCAGCAACAGCAGCAACCACAGCTGGGGCCTGCGCAGCAGCAGATCGCCAACAACCCCGGATACATCGCCCAGTTTGATCCTTACGGCCCACTATCCCAATGGGATGGTACAGCTGGTCAACAGCAGCAGCAGCAGCAACAACAACTACAGCAGCAGCAGCAACAGCAACAGCAACAGCAACAACAACAACAACAACAACAACAACAACAACAACAACAACAGTATCAGCAGCAGAACTACCAGGCCGGAGGAGGGTACAACACCGGAACCCTCATCTCTACAAGCACCAACTCCGGGATATCACCGAACGGTGAACTCCACCCTAAAGAGTATATCAGGCAATCCAAGGGCCTGCTCGATAGGTGGGACAGCGATTCGTGGAAGAATCTTCTTGGGACTTTCGAGGCTCTAAAGAATGCCTGGGATGCACGCAAGACCGCGTGCTCGACACAGCTCGAAGCTCTGCGCAGGCAACTCAATTTTGCTGGATACTATCAGCAGCAGATTCAAGGAGAAATTGCCAGAGTACAGGAGGTAAGCATCTCCACTTCCTCCATTGTTGTCGTCGACGGAAGGACTGATGTATATCGGTGCTTCAGCTGGTGAAGGAAGCTGATGCCAAGTTTGGTATGTCCCACCGTCTACGTCTCGTTCTGGATACGTTTGACCTTTTCGTTGTAGACTCAGTGACTGCATCTACATTCCAGATGCAGGAAGTCTTCCACGGATACCGCCAGTCCGGAGATGCTTCGAGTAAATTACGGGTCAGAGAGGCCACGAATGCGGCCGTCAATAGCCTTCCCGATTGGCCCCCTGCTACCATCTGAACTACATACATATTGGGTGCATGCTGTTGTATATTGAAAATATATGTGAGTGTACTACATGAATCATACTACTGGTAGCTTTTCCGGGTTTGCTGCTTCGTCTACTTCTACTTCTACAACTACAACCTCTTCTCCCAAACCCGATTCCAACTCCGCGGAAATGCGTTGTTCCATCCCCCTTTTTTTCTTCCTCCTTTTGCCGCCTGTGTTGGCCCACCCACATTCGCCCTCATTCATGCTAACGCCGATCGATGTTGCTTTCGGTTGCAGGGAACCCTTTTCCAGTTTCTCTCTCTCCTCTTCCAATTTCTTTTTCTTCTCCTCGATCTCATATA
>ML210215.1:16562-89586 GCA_004369085.1 Coprinopsis marcescibilis
TCCTTCTCCAGTCTCTCTTTCTTCGTCAAGTAAACCCCTTCAGCCTTCTTCATCGCCTCAAACTCGGTCGCAAACTCATACATTATGTCGTTGGCGAGGCCGAGATTTGAAGGTGCCGAGACAGCTGGTACACCCGGCTCCTCAGGCTCGGGCGTCGGGGCTCGCAGCCTCCTGATGATCACACTGGAAATCATCAACGCCGACTCCCATCCAATCCGACTCGCTTCACCCGTTTTGAGTGGGACGGTGCGCGTCGCGATCCCCTCGTAGCCCGACAGCAGCCACGCAGACACGTTGTACTCTTTCGCCATGCACACACGGTAGACGGGGTCCATTGGCATCTTCGTGAGCTTCTCTATCGCAATTTTGCGGAGATCGTTGAAGAACCATTTGGTCGAGAGCTTGAGGACCGAGGTCCATTCCGCCATCGTGAGATCCGGGGGACCCGAGTACACAGAGACTCTGTTCGGTGTTGAACGTTGGGTGGTACATGCACGGGTGGTGATCGATTCAAGCAGTCAACGGTTGGTGGGTAAATGAGGATGCATCAGAGGACGTACTTGGGGTACATAGCCTTGATGAAGTACTCGAAATCGGGTGGGGTAGCGTCCAGCTCGATGACCCTTGCGCCTGATCCATTGGGATCGGTGTGTTCGAGCCCAATCCCGTACTGCCCAGCAAACGTCGGTGAATCTTCAACGAAGCGGTACTTGGGCAATTGAAAGAGCACGCAGTCGACCTAATGAACGTGGAGATGATAGATATTAGCCTCTGTCTTAATTTACAGATTTTGAAACGCCCACAGTCGTACCTTGAAAGTCAGGAACTCCCAGAAGAACTGGTAATGTTGACGATCCGGCGAAGAGACAGGGGTGGGGGCAGAGGCTGGCTCGACTTCTGAAGCCATGTTTGAGATAAAGAGTGAGTTTCAAATCGCAGTGCAAATGCAGCTTCGAAAGCTACTTAAACTCTGTGTGTACGAACCTTCGAGACAACGTATGCTTACAAACGCCTCGTGGGAGACGCGAGGCGGGCGCTTATTTGCAGGTTTGTTTGGTCGGGCGAGAATACGTGGATTTCAGGGTTTGTTTGCGGAATGGCAGTAGTATGCACGTATTACACTATCTCCACAACCAGACTGTGCATCCCTTTTAAACGTGACATGTTAATACTTCAGCCATGATGAAATGACACCCCATTCCTCCGAGTCCTGTGGAGATTTTTGTTCCACAGAGGTTACTGGTGCCGCGTCCCAGCAGGACTGGTTTTGACGGTGAGGTGCAGCTGACGCAGCCAGCCGGTTAGCAAACGACGGCGGGCGCTTTCTCCCAACCTCGTTGAAATCAGAGTCTTTATTGACCTTCGACTGCGCGCTTGACTGCTTCAATGATTTAGGTAGGGCCTCATCCACCGTGTTATTTCCCGTTGAGAGTGTGACGCCGTTTGTCTCATCCCTTCCCTGCGGCATTACTGGAGGTGTCGCAGCATCGGTTAAAGGCTTTTGAGCTCCGCCCTTTTCGAAAGTGGAATTACCGGTACCAGTTACACCCGTTAAGGGATCACTAACCGTTGTCGCCTTAGTTGTACTATCTATCGTGGTTGATGGCTCTGCGACCTTCTGGAATTTGATATATTTGCCTTCAATGGCCGAAGTGCTTTCTTCTACCGTGGGTCGCAAGTTTGGCGGTCCACAGCCATCACCCTTCCTTTCGGAGCCTTGAATATCCCCCTCTTTCCCGAGTGTGGCGGTAACGCTGTGTGGATCTCTTGGCTGGGGCTGTAACAAAGCATGAGCAGCCTGGTTGCAATGGCTCTTTAGGATTTTACTGACCTTCGCCCTAGGACCAGTCACAGGAAACGCTTGTGACTGAACTGTGTCGCTTTTGAGCACCATGTCCTCCCTCTGAGCGTCCTGGGTCTCGGTAGATGTCGTTGAGTGAGAGACAACCCCATCAATGTCGGCTCTCTCGTCCTTCATACCCGTCTCTGTCAATGCGATTCTCACATTTTCTCTTTTCTCCGCTTCAAGCCTCCGTGCCCTTTTCGCCGCAGCACGACCTTGCTGTGCTGCCGTAGACGCCTCCTGGTCCCTAACGTATAACCTCCCCACGTCTCTTGCGGTGGAGATATCGACGTCGAAGGTCTCTGCTACGCCTGGTGGGCGACGCTCGCGTAGTCGACGGATGGTGAGTCCAGAGACCTTCAGCGCAGCCCTCCACCCAATTCTCTCCGCCTCTTCCTCTGTGATAATCTCTATCCGTGCCACCAGGTCTTCATAGCCAGTGAGAAGCCAGGTATGGATATGTAGCTCCTTTCCAAGACACACGCGATCGACGGGATCCATCTCCATCTCAGTCAATTTCCTGATCGCAACCTCGCGCATCTCGCCAAAGAACCACCTCGTGGACAATCTGAGGACGGAGATCCATTCGTCTTTTGTCAACTCTGGATCCCTTGAATAGAAAGGAACTCTGCACTTGTCATCAGTGGAAGAACACATAGATCGATTCGCTTAATCTGTTAGAACTTACATGGGATACATGGCCGTGACAAAGCGTTCAAAGTCAACCAATTCGACCTCCAACTCGATTGGCCCTTCGTTGCAGCTGTCCAAGGGGCCTTTGCGGCCAATATCAATCCCGTGCTTCTTGACGAATGTCTTGGATTGGGCAAATCGATAGCTAGGTACCCTGATCAAGACATTTTCGACCTGGACTTCTCAGCACTTTGAAGCAGGCTCATAGTTGAGCTTGGACATACCTTGAACGTCAGGAGATCCCAGAAGTACTCGCCATGAAGAGAGCATTCGAGAGCAACGCCGGGCTCTGTCATGGTAGATATCATAGAATGCGCGCAGAGCGAATGGTAGTGGATTGTAGATTCCCAGAACGTAATGAGAGCCCACGTTCCTAGCTCTCTTGCATCAGTGCGCTCGGACCCAGAAGTCTGAACATAAGCCCCGTGATTGACAGGAGGTGATGGAAGAACTCGACCGGCGCTAATTAATGAGGGGCAGATTCAGACACTATACCTGAACGCCTGTGGTACACGCGAGACAGCATCGCTGACTGAAGGAATTATCTGACAAAAGGCCCATCTCTCGAGCTGGTACTATCCATTTAACAATCATCCTACTAGGACTTTTCCCAATCCGAAGGACCGCCTGGAAATAGTTCGTACGGAAGGCTAGTACTTTTCTCTGTGACATGAGTAATCTGAGCAGCCCGAACATGCTGAGCTGGTAGACCTGGTTTAACCTCTCTTATAGGCATTCCGGTCTTACCGTTACTAAGGACAGGAACGCTGGGCAAGATAGATGAGACTAGGCGACCCAGAAGACCTGTGACGCTAGCTTCCTCATGAACTGGAAGTTCCATTGCGATCCTGGCCAATTTCAAGCGCTGACGCGCTTGCTCCGCCTCCAGATTACCAACAGTTGCCCAGAGCTTTCCTCGTTCTCGTTCGACCTTAGCCTGAGTCTGCATGTCAACCTGTAGTGGCCGCCTCCCCCAAGAGTGATGATCCTGAGCCACTCTCCTTTTGCTACCTTCGGTAGAGAGCTGGGTCGATGGGCCTACTGCACTCTGCGCTTTGAAAGGCCTGGGCTCCTCGCCAGTCATAGCCGAGGCACGACTGGCTGCCACCGCGTCTTCAGCTGCTATGGTCGATGTCCGGCTCGCCACCCCATTTTCCTGCCAGTGGATTGAGCTCTGTGCTTCTAGCGCTGCTGCAAGGGCAATAGCTGGTGGTCCTACTGAACTCTGCGCTTTGAAGGGCCTAGCCTTCTCGCGTGCCATAGCCGAGGCACGACTGGCTGCCACCCCATCTTCAGCTGCCATGGTCGATGCCCGGCTCGCCACCCCACTCCCCTGGATCGAGCTCAGTGCTTCTGGCGCCGCAGCAAGGGTGATTACTGGCTCCGGCACGGGACTAGGACTATTGCCAGCTGTATGCGCTTTGGCGACCAATATTTCTGCTTCTGTCTTGATCTCGGTGGTGTTGGGGAGAACTGAGGGGCCTGTTGGCCCTGGGTCCTGAGCTACCTTCACAGTCTGTATGGAACCAATCTCGCCCTCACTCTCCATTTGACGCCCCTCTTCTATTTCCCCTTTTTCTTGGACTGTTTCCTCCTTTTTGGCCAATTTGAAAGATTCTGTCGCCCTTTCAGTCGGCACTTCGTCCCTATGCTCGGAGTCCTCGATACCCTCTACTAGCTCCGGATTCCCCTTGTCAGCGATTCGAACGATGGAGCCAGCACCGCTCTCGACACTCCCCTCCCCCTGCTCCAGATCTTCATTTTCTTCGACTATTTCCTCCCTCAGCTCGGCCCGTTCCAAAACTTCTCTCGCACTCGCAACCTGCCAAGTTGTGTCCCTGTCATTTTGGGGCAAATATCGTTGTGCGGTCTCCTCTATACTCTCTAGCTCGGTCCTGAACCACCGCTCTACAACCACTCTCGGGCTCCCTGCCACATCGCGTTTGATTGGTGTACGGAGCCTCTCAATGATGATTCCCACCATCCGAATTGCAACCTCCCATCCGATCCTTGCCGCCTCCTCTTTGGTGAACATTTCGGGCCTCATCAACAGTTTTTCGTAGCTCGAGGCGAGCCACGACCTGATATGCAGCTCCTTAGCGAGGCACGCCCTGTCGATAGGATCCATGTCGACCGCGGTCAAGTGTTCTATCGCAATAATTCGCATGTGGACGAAAAGCCATTTAGAGGAGACCCTCAAGACCGAGATCCATTCTTCAGTGCTCAACTCCTGGTTGCCTGAGTAGAAAGGGGTCCTAGATAGTATCAGCAGCTTGAGGACAAAGAGCTAACTGCAATAGGTAACGCCGAACGGACATACATTGGATACAACGCCTTGAGAAAGTGCTCAAACTCCGCCAAGCCAACATCCAGCTGAATCGCCCGGGAGTCTTGTACGTTCTCGTGGCCATATTCGATGCATAGTCCGTGTTCTTGCACAAAAGTCTCCGACTGCATGAATCTATATTTGGGCAGCTGAAATAGCCTATCTTCGACCTGGTGCTCATCAGTGATAGGCTCTTGGTATCGAATTATTTCCCTCACTGACCTTGAATGTAACGAATTCCCAAAAGTATACGTCATGCCCAATGTATTTTCCCGGTGCAGCTGGTACTAGTTCGGTGGCGATTGACATCTTCGTAGAGGATAGAAACGAAGCAGCATATCCCTATTGCCTGAACCCAAAAATGTTAGACGTTTATGCCTCGCGTAATGCGCGCGGGGGCCACGCGCCCAGGTGCCAAGACCAGACTTTTCGGATACTATTATCACGGGCGCTTATCGTGCAAATTAAATGTCATTTCGCCATTGGTCGACGAGAAACCAAAGCGCGCGTAAGCTCTATATTCCGCTGAGCACGCACTATTATACTAGTCATTCACGAATGGACAAACAAATCATTCAGTCAACAATTTCCAAGAACATGTATTGTATGCAGACACATGGTGAACTCATGTTCGCAATCGTACCCGAGTTACTAACTCCGTCATGTTGGCTAAATGTTTTCCTGTGGGTGCGCGATCAGCTTGACTCCGGAGACTTCGTTGTTCTCCAGGCGCTGCAAACCGTCAGGGATGCCCGCCAATCCACCAGGCAGGACTTCGACCTTTGACGGCTGTCCAATGAATGTGAATTAGCCAGTTTACTCCTGTTGTGTTTAGCGAAACGACTACCTTGATGATACCCTCCGAGATCAACGAGGCGATATTAGTCCACAACGTCTTCAAGGACGGAATATTATCGGGGACGGTCCGGAGCGACAGCACCCTGCTGTAGTTATCCCTACCCTCCAACTGCGGGTTCAATCCCGCTGTGTACACAAACCGCCCATTAGCTCCGAGCAGCTCAAAGATTGCCGACTGTATCTCGTTCCCCCCAACTGCGTCGTATGCATGTGCAATCGGGGATTGGGTAATCTTTCTGACTTCTTCGACAAAAGAGGACACAGGTGCATGGCGATCGATGACGTGAGTAGCACCCAAGCTCTTCAAATTCTCTGCGTGCTTGGCCGAGGCGGTTGTGATTAACGGGTTGAAGCCAGAGGCCTTGGCCAGCTGGATTACTATTGGTGAAAGTTATGTCTGAGCTCAGGATTCCATCAACGAAGTTCTGTAAAGGCCTCACCGATTTTGCCCACAGAGCTTGAGCCACCGTTGACGATCAGGGGTGTCCCGTTGTATTTCCCGCGAGCCTCAGGGTTCACAACAGAGGTGGCGTCAAATCCTAGATGCGTGGTGCTATACAAACCGAGAAACGCTGTGGCAAGTGCCGTGGGGAGGGTGGCCGCTTCGTCATACGAAGTTCCTGTTGGGATCTTTGACTCCTGTTAGGCGCCGTTATCCCAGTAGTACTAGGAACACACCTGCGACAGAAGGCTAGCATCGGCTTTCGTATACTGTTGGAATGCATCATGATCACTCTTGAAGCCTCCATGGGTGAACCTTTTTCAATACTCCATTCAGCATGGTTCACCAGGCCAAAGAACGCACTCACACTCTGTCTCCCTTGCGAACATTGGTCACATCCGGACCGACCTCCTCAACATCGCCAGCAATATCGACGCCGAGAATAGCGGGGAAATCCTGTATGTAAATGCCAAACTTTCGCACTTTCCAGTCAACAGGGTTCAAGCCCGCAGCTTGTACCCGTATCAAGACCTCGCCGGGTCCTGGTTTGGGGATGGCAGCGTTCCCAACCACCAGAGCTCCGAATTTCTCGACGAGTAAGAGGGCCTTTTGAGTTGACATTCGAGCCGTGGGTAGTTAATGACACTGAGATAGGGTAGGAGGATGTTAGATGGTGTGTTGAAGAGGATGCCGCCCGGTTATATAGTGCTTCTTCCGAGGGTTAGTAAGCCTGACTTCTTTCGTATGTCCATTCCACACAAATAAGTTCATGATGATAGTAAGCGACTTGTGCGCCCTCGAGCCACTTCTGAAAACTGTCAAAACCAAACCAGAACAAGGATTCCTTCCAGTCAGCCGAGATACCACTACCTGATGTATTCGTAATCCGTCAGCGTGTTAGCTAATAGATGCCGCACCGATGTTCCCAAACAATGTATTCTACTCTCAAGGACAGCGTAATCTGGGCCACAAGGGTAGCACCGCTGCAGTCATCAGTAAGCGACGAATAAAGGGTGAGATAGCGAATTAAATCATTGAAGTGGTGACGTCATGCCTTATGTCCATCTAAACTCGCAAGCGTATGCGCGTTGACAAAATCACGGTGAGAGGGGCATAATGGCAGTGACCAAGTCAAAACACCTCAAGCATTTGCGCCAGAGAACTTACGAATCGATCAGTCGAGGCTGGGTATCTGGGTAAACGCATCCGTGCATTACTACCATTCCTTGGGAATCGCATGTCTTTCGCGGCCAGCTCGACTGCCCTCTGATTCAGCATGGTCAATTTAGAATGCGAGAGGGTGTGCAATTGGTTATAGTCCATGTCACGACGTTGACATCTCTTACTGAGCTCCGAGGTCCGTGTTGAGAGGGGGAGGGCGAGGCAACATGCTTCCGAACTTGCGTAGGTCATAAGCGTGTTCAATTAACGAGTACAAATATCAGGGTATATTCGGTCCGTAGGGTCCTGAGGGATCCATCCACCTGTGATCCCTCGCTGATAACTCCACTCATCCGCATTCTCCGCCTGCAAGGGATACGGTCAGAACTTCCATCACAATGTCGAGATTCAGAATATGTACTCACCTTCCACGTCCAAAATATCCATCCCTGTACATGCTCTCCGATTTCGACTTGAGCTTCCCAGTACCTACCCAATATGTGAGTGCGGCTACATGTAATAAACGGATCCCAACTGACCTTCGAAGATAGGCTCTATACTCTTCCGAAAAGTTCTCGTAACTTCCAGTGTACCCCTCGCACGACCCATGGAACTGATCGCTGTCATATGTTCCATCCCATCTGGCCCCAATTCCTCTACCATTCAGCCACCGAGCACAGTCAGTGATAGCGTTCGACCACTCTCCAACGACTGTCCACAGATTAGACGAAGAATACGCAGAGAGAGTTTGAACGTAGTTGCACGCGAACTGTCGAAAATATATGACAACTGGTCAGATCAATACTATCAAGATAAAAGGCTAAACGCACGTCTATGTGCTCCTGTAGGGACCGGTCTAGTTCGGGGTGGCTAAAAATCTGGTACTCGTGCTACATGCCTCCAGTTAGGCCAAACCAAAGCAGTGCGAGGAAGCAACGTACGAAATCCATAAGCACACCATCAGCCCTTGGAGGTGTCAGGAAGCTGGTCCAAGTCTAGAGAAACCGAGGATCTTCTCAGCCCCCGTTTCAAGTCGACAAGGTGGATACAAACACTCACATTCACTCCTAAGAAAGCATCACTAATCATGACGTGCATATTAGGGCCAGCTGCCTCTCTGACAGCATCGTGTCCGTCGAGCCAAAACTGCCTGACGACAGCGGCCCAGTTATCGCCTCTAAAACCGGCAGGCTCATTCAGCATCTGCAGAATATCTATCATCCCACCAACGTTCGCAGCAATAAAGCGCAGAACGTCGACTGTATGCGCAACGGAATCGGGTTCCAACGCCCATTGTGGGCTGCTTGTGCGTTGACCGGAGTTGTCAAACCCGTTCTGTGAGCCAGGTGCGCCGTGGAGGTCGACAATGACTCGAAGGCCATGCTTTCTGGCCCAATTCAAGCCACGAAGCAGATATTGCCAGGCCCCTGGTATATAAGGCTCAGAGGAGACTGTCGTACTCCTGTCTTCGTCGGCCAGAGGCACCGACCAGTATCCTACTGGTATCCTTGGAATGACTTGAGATTGAACCATATATGCGCTTTCTGAAATCCCGCTTACCGGACATGATTCAATCCTGCTGCTCGAATGGCAATAAAGTCGTCTTCGGTTATCCACTGACAAAGAATTTCCTTTAATGCGGGTCCTGGCGGAACATGGAGGATAGATAAAACGACGCTTACGGTTTCCCAATGCTGGATGAGCATTCGCCTTGCTGCCTCTCGGTCAACAAGAGATCCAAGTGTCCACTCATCGATGACATCGGTGTTATTCGTCCGTTCAAAAAAACTGGGAGTGATCCAGGGCTGAAAGTACGGTTTAGACAGGGCGCTGAAGCACTGAACCAACGGCTAACCTCTAATACAAGCCAACCTCCTCTGTTAGTGAACGAATCAGGTCAATAAATCCAAGGCTGAGTCGAGGAAATCCTGGGGCGACGCACAAGTTGACTGCTCGTATAACATCTCTTCCATATTCGAATGGGGGAAAAGGTGCCGAATTTGGTGTTGGTACACTACTAGGAGTTGTACCTGTTGAGGGGCTTTCGATGGTAGCAGTAGCAGTAGCAGTAGCAGTAGCAGTAATGTTTCCTCGTTCGGACGTTGGTTGCCCCTGTTTCCCCTGCCGAATGAGTCGAAGTCGACAGCGTTGCGTCTGTTCTGCGAGTCCGCCAACGATGAGCCAGGCTGAAAGCAGGAGCTCTATGCGCATAGCGACGCCGTGAATTCGCTGACAGACGAGCCGAGTTGGTCGAAGCTTAGAGAAGGCAATGATAGTGTCATATAGAAGCCATGGAGCTGCCTCTACGTTCAAGAATCCCATGAGGCATTCGTGAGGAGCCGAGGTTGCCTACAGGGTCCGCAATGGGCTTTACATTCGAACGCATATCGATGGACTGATACAGTGAAAAAGCCTTAAAGGGGTCATCTGTTCGTCGTGCGAGGTCCGAGTCCAGATCGTCCGCCCCGAGCTTTCGACTGGCTGGCTCGGCAATTGCCGACGCGTGAAATCGAGTCGTTGCCCTGCGGTTCTTCTGCCTCTGCCTCTGCCACTTCACTTTAACTTTCTTCTCGATAGCAACAGCTTCAGATTGTGGAATGGACAGCTGCAAACTCCGATTTATTGGTCGTCCTCTAATGCCTTAAAATACTGGGTCCCAGTGGCAATGGTCTCTTATCCAACCCTTGCCTCGTCACAAAAGTTGAGCAATGACCGCAGCCTTCAACCACTGTCATGAGTTGGACCCGGAATACCACTGGAACTTTGTCACATTCTTGGTGAGTCGCATTTATGCACTAGATCTGCTTATGATCTCAAAGTACGCACTTCAGGTCGACAACTGTCGTTTTAGAGTCCCAGAACATCGCTTTCAAGAAGGGTCAGAGGTGTTTGCCGAGGAATATGGCCTCCAAGTAAATGCCACACCGAATGACTTTGAGATGGTTGAGAATGTCGTCGAGCTATATGTTAACATCGACGACTTCCGACCTTTTTTGAGGGCCCTCTACCCTAGGTATGTCTCCCTTTGACCAGCTCAAGGACAGTTTCTGGAATTTCCTTTTCTCCCAGATCCTCGAACGAAACAGTAACCTTCACCAAGTGCGAGTGGCTGTCGGTTCTCGGACTCTCTTCCGAATGGTACTTCAACGACCTGCGCAGAGTTGCTATCGAAAAGTTGACCGAGCTGTCGATGTCGCCAATCGAGCGCGTCCGATTTGGCAGGCTGTTCGATATCACAGCTTGGCTTTCATCCGGCTATGTGGATCTCGTTACTCGACCAGAGAGCCTCAAGCTGGATGAAGCAGAGGAGCTTGGCTGGGAGATCGCCATGAAGTTATGTGCCATGCGTGAAGCCAATATTCGACAACCTTCCGACGTGGCCCAGACTGTCCATCAATCCTTCTTCCACGAGCTCTTAAAGATAGCTGTGCGACAAGCCGCATTCATGACCAAGGATGAGAAGAAGGAAAGCGAACGACGTGGTGCAGAGTTGGCGAAGAAGTTCGCTGCTGCTGCTGCTGAAGAGCAGAAGAAAGCCGCAGATGCAGCCGCCCTCACCGAAAGCAAGCGCAAGGAAGCGGAAGGACTTGAAACAAGACGCCTAAGTCTTCTAGAGGAAGCATCAGCACTCGAAGCTCGGCTCGCAAGTGGTAATTCCACCACAGTCGACACGACTACGTCTGACTCGATCAGCGCCAAACCCACTGCTGGTGACATTTCAGACGATGCCTGGGCTCTTCCAACTCCAAAGTTGAAGAAGAAGAAGAAGGGCAAAATGCCAACTGAGGTGCTTGCTAGTTATGATATCGGTGCCGCGATTTTCTCATAACAGTCTTTTGTATGTCCCACTGGTTCTTGTACAATAAAAACCAATTGTGCTACCAATTCATCTTTGAACCCTTTTCAGTGATCGAGGTCGTCTTGTACTTTACCAGCCTCGAGGCAGATCTCGTGGTCGGCCATTGCCGTGGACAGTGTACACAACGACCTTCCACAGCCGACCTCGCCAAAGACTTCACAGCATTACTTATGGGAGATCGAGGCGCCTACACGATATAAAGCGCAGCATCATCGTTACCCACGTTATTAGGGTTCTCTCCTTTCATTGTACTCACCAACCACAGTATCGCTGGATGACCCAGATGTCCGTGCCCTCCCCACAAGACTTTGATCCCGACTACCACTGGAACTTTGTCCGCTTCACAGTCAGTAGCACATCCTACATGAACCTTGGGCTCGTCATCTAACGTGCGATAACCATCAGGCTCAAGGACGCCGTTTCTGCGTCCCGGACTACCTTTTCATCGAAGGGTCGGACTACTTCGCTGCTGAATATGGCCTGAAGAGCGGTAGTGGCACTCCTACAGACTTCGAGGTTGTCGATGCGGCTACGGACAAGGTCGTCGAGCTGGACGTCTCCATCGAAGACTTCCGCCCCTTCTTGACCGTGCTCTACCCCAAGTCAGTACCCACTTACTGTTCTGATACACCCTTCAGTGGGTTCCAGTTCGCGACAGACCACTGACCAGATTACTTGCAGAACCCCAGACGCTATCGCCCAGATCTCCGAGGAAGGTTGGCTGTCCATCCTCCGGCTCTCCACTAAATGGTACTTCAACGACCTGCGAAAGACGGCTATCGACAAGCTGCAAGAGTATGTAACCAGGATGGGCCCTATCGAGCGCATTGGATTGGCGAAAGAGTTATCCTTTGCGCCCTGGCTTTCTTCTGCGTACAAAGAGATCGTGACCAGGCCCGAGAGTGTCACTGTAGGAGTGGCCAGGGAGGTTGGCTGGGAGATCGCCATACAGCTCTGTGCGATGCGAGAGAAACGCCGCGCTCCAATTCCCGTTCCACCTCCCACAGATTCCGACATCGAATCTGTGTTATCTCAAGATTTCGCCCCCATAAGCATGCGACAACCAGACTTCATGACAAGTGCAGAAAGGCTGGAGGCCCAGAAACTGGCTGCAGAGAAAGAAGCGGCGGAGAATGCGGCAGCGGAGAATGCGGCAGCGGAAGAGGAGAAAAAACGCCTGGAGATGGTTGCTACTGAAGAAAAGCGGCTTCGGGAAGAAAATCTACGTCGCATACAGGAGCAGATTGAACGAGAGGCTCAGAAGAAGATTGAAGAAGCCAGCATGCTGCAGCAGCGACAGCATCAGCTATTGGCGGAGGCTTCGGCTCTCGGCGAGCAAATCGCATGGCATGACCCCAGTGGACGTTGTGAAATCCAGATACCGGTTTCTGAACCTGAACGAACTCAACAGCCCACTCCAACTCTTCCACTTCCAAGTTCTGGAGGAAGCACCAGCGCCGAACCTCCGATCGTAATTTCAAACGATGCCTTGGCTCCTCCAACTCTGAAGTTGAAGAAGAAGAAGAAGGCTCCAAGGCCAGATTAGGTGCTTCCTAGTCATGATGTCGGTGCCACAATTGTTTCGTAACTATCAACGGTCTTTTGTATGTCCCACTGGTCCCTGTATAATAAAATCCAAAAATCCAATTGTGCTATCGACTCATCATTGAACCCTTTCAGCGAGGGCGACTTGAACATTATCCAGCCTCGAGGCAGGTCTCGTGGTCGGTCGTTACCATG
Organism: Coprinopsis marcescibilis; assembly: GCA_004369085.1. Classification (NCBI taxonomy): domain Eukaryota; kingdom Fungi; phylum Basidiomycota; class Agaricomycetes; order Agaricales; family Psathyrellaceae; genus Coprinopsis; species Coprinopsis marcescibilis. The sequence continues at coordinate 29,485 of ML210215.1, forward strand.
CACAGTGTACACAATGACCTTCCATGACCCGACTTGGCCAAAGAAGGTGGCCTCACAGCATTACTTATGGAAGATGGAGGCTCTATACGATATAAAGCCGCAGTAGCATCTGTACGAACATTACCAAGGTTCTTCATTGCGAACACAAGCCTCGTCGAATGACCCAGATGTCCATGATGGCCTCCCCCCAAGACTTTGATCCCGACTACCACTGGAACTTTGTCCGCTTCACAGTCAGTAGCACACCCTACATGAACCTTGGGCTTGTCGTCTAACGTGCGATAACCATCAGGCTCAAGGACGCCGTTTCTGTGTCCCGGACTACCTTTTCATCGAAGGATCGGACTACTTCGCTGCTGAATATGGCCTGAAGAGCGGTAGTGGCACTCCAACAGACATTGAGGTTGTCGATGCGTCTACGGACAAGGTCGTCGAGCTGGACGTCTCCATCGAAGACTTTCGCTCCTTCTTGACCGTGCTCTACCCCAAGTCAGTCTCATTGCTTACTACTGATATACCGTTCAGTGGATTTCAATTAGCGACAGACCACTGACCAGACTACTTGCAGAACGCCAGACGCCATCGCCCAGATCTCCGAGGAAGGCTGGCTGTCCATCCTCCGGCTCTCCACTAAATGGTACTTCAACGACCTGCGAAAGATGGCTATCGACAAACTGGAAGACTATGTGACCAGGATGGGCCCTATCGAGCTCATTGGGTTGGCGAAAGAGTTATCCTTTGCGCCCTGGCTTGCATATGGGTACAAAGATATCGTGACCAGGCCCCAGAGCGTCACCGTAGAAGTGGCCAGGGAGGTTGGCTGGGAGATCGCCATACAGCTCTGTGCGATGCGAGAGGAACGCCGCATTCCGATTCCCGTCCCACCTCCCACAGATCCCGACATCGAATTCATGTTATCTCAAGTTTTCGCCCCAATAAATCTGCGACAATCGGATTTCATTACCAGTGCAGAAAGAGTGGAAGCCGAGAGACTCGCTGCAGAGCGAGAGGCGGCAGTGGAAGAGGAGAAGAGACGCAAGGAGGAGGCTGTTGAAAGTCAAAAGAAAGAGAGGCGATATCGCGAGGCAGAGGAGGCTGAACGAGTGAAGCAGATTCAAGAAGCCAGCGGCTTGGAGAGGAGACGTCGCGAGCTGTTGGATCAGGCCGAGGCTCTGGGCGACCAAATTGCAAACCATGAATACCGTGAGCGTGGACGCTGTGATAGTCAAATATCGATTTATGAACCTGAACGAACACCTGGCCTGTACGACCAATCTGAATTGAGGGCAAAAACGAATACACAACAATTCCAGCGCATGAGACCTGAGGAAGCAACTGCGGAAGAGAAGGAGAGACGGGAAAGACGCGCCGGGGCGGAAAGCCAACGAATGAAAAGGGAAATATTGGAAAGGGAAGAAGCAAGAAATTGCGCGGAGGCGGAGGCAAAAGAACTCGCGGAAGAGAAACGGAGAAGAGATGCAGAGGAAAAAGCAAGAAAATGCGCGGAGGAGGAGGCAAAAAGACTCGCGGAAGAAGAATGGCGAAGAGCTGCAAAAGAAAGAGAATCAATGGAAAGAGAAAGACGAAGACGAAGATAAAGATAAAGATAAAGAGAAACAATGGAGATACTTCTTACAGATTAAATTGAGGTGCGCTTTATGATCGCGCAACCATTGTCGCCTACACCTTGATGAATGCCTAACGAGAAATAAAACCACCACCACCACTACTACTCTGTCTCTTGTAGAGCAATGAATTTGTAAGCATCCTGTCAGATGAATTCTGCTGTCGTATTTGGCTTCGTAATGGAGTTCAAGCTATAGATTAGGTATGACACCGATACCTGTTTGCAGAGTATCCTTCGCCAACCCAACTGCCCAAGCCAGAAAATTTGACACCTCCTCAGCCTTGACGTTCCGAAACGCCTCCGACATGAAATAAACAATCCCCATTGCCAGGGTGTCGATTCTCGAAGCCTTGATGAAGATCGACTCGACGGAGTCTCGTTGTCTCGTCAACACCAAGCTGCCCAAGTCATTGGAAATCAACGGCGTTGACAACTGGCTGCTGATGAACACATGCGTCAACAAATCTTTTAAGAATTCTTTCGTTTGCGGCTTGAGGATTGTGAAATCGACGGGCTATTGATGACGGTGTAAGCACCACAACGTTGAATGACAATATCTCTCCCTCGGGGAAGAAAGGGGGAGAGAAGGTTGGTACGCACTTTGAGAATTACCAAAGAAACCGCATCCTTCGCAATCCACCACGCGTAACATCGGGCGAGATTCTTCATCCGTGTCCGAGAGATATTTTTGAGGTCGAACCCATCCTCATCACGAGCGTTCCTGACCAAGGCTTCCCCACCGACCTTGCTTTCGCCGAGATCACGTAGGAAATCCCAGAGGCAGAACTGGATGGTGATTTTGTACGAATGCGAGTTCTTGCAGAGATGCTCCCCAATGAGTGAGTAATAAGGATTGTACGATTTTTCCTATAAGCTATGAGTTTTGATTCGAAAATACCATCTCGGGGAACTTACGTTGCCGCAACAATGAAGGAGAACGCGAATGATTTCCCGTTGTTGCACTTCGGTGAGGTTCAATTGCGACAGCCTATCACAAGCGTCAATGTAATCCTGGACAGGAATTAGTCAAAGTTGTAACAAGGCAAACGGATAGTCTTACCTCGCTGCTCATGAGAACAACAAATATGCTTCTTCGAATGTCCGAGTTCATGCCTTGCTTCCTCGCCAGTTTCAGTAAATCGCTCTCTTCTTGCCTCGCCGCCTTTTGTGCTGCCGCGGTTTCCTGAATGTTCGCTTGTCGGTCGACCAGAGGGTCCCCGCCCCATGCTGCTCCAACCAGCCACCATTTTCCTTTCGACTCGGCAGAGTGGAGGTCCTCCAACGATATGCGCAGCGGTTCGTGCGCGTGGACTTGGAGGATATCAACTATGTAACTCCGGAACATCGCGAGGATACTCACCTTGCCGGGTTTTGCTCAGACCATTCAAGAATTTTTTCATCCTTTCCACAACTGCTCCACCCTGATTCTGCTCGGCCAACTTTTTCACTTTGTTATTCTTCAGGTTGATCAGAGTTTCGAGCATAAACTTGGTTCTTGAGCTGCGAAGCCGAACCCATCAGTATCTCGCAACGCTTCAACATTGCAGCAAACACACCTCAAATTCTCTTCCTCTCCTGAAGTCTTCTCCTGGACTATCTCGACAATGTCCTTTAAGACCAAAGGATCATCCGTTCGCAACTGTTGTCCGGAATCTACCAAGAACCATTAGTTTGCGTCTACTCGAACTCGTGGACACGTACTCCGGAAGACCTTGAGCAAGAGCTCGACATTGAACTCTAAGATATCACCCTTCAACAATGCGCGAATGATATCGAACATTAGCACAGACGAGATGACTTGGAAGTTGTAGAGTTCCGACAATAGGACGATTAGGTTAGAGCACTCTTTGCCTCGGTCGTCGCCGCCGTTGGGCCGGGAATCGATTGGGTCAGAGACGCCGGCGTAATTTTTTTCATATTCAGTAACAAGTTGTTGGACAAAGTGGGCCGCTATATACGGAGTAAGCAAAAGAGCTCAAATAAAAACGAGATTCACGCACCAAACTCGATTCCGATCAGCTTGTGCAGGCTTGAAACAAAGGCAGCGTGGAGGACCACGTACGAGTCCAGCAGAACCGAGTGAGAAGATACGCCCTCGAGGATCAGATTTGTGAGGGTGGAGGTAACGTCTACGGAAAAGGTCAGGCGACAGCTACTTTAGGTGGCAAGTTTGGACAAACCGTTTCTTGTGTTTTCGCGGTATATTTCCTCAATGCCATCTAATATAGTAGACATGTTCTGCTCTGACATCCTGAAATTTCAGTCAGAGGCCATGTCCAAGAAGGGAAAGGGTGACCGACCTGTTGAGCAAACCTTTCAACTGGCGAGTGAGTTTTAGTAGAGCTTCCGAAGGCGCCTGAGCTGCCTGAGCTTTTCTCAAATGTGGGGGAATGTAGGCTGATGATAACGGGTGTGAGTGCGTTGAGGCCTTGTCGGGCGAGGGAACGTACCGGAGGGTGTTTTATTCCCCTGCTCTGGCGCTGCGATGCTAGGTTCCGTTTCTGATGTACTGTCAATGCCGCCCCATTCGCCGTCGTCACCGTATTCACTCGGGGACTCTTCTTCTTCACTTTCGCCATCTCCCGACGCGTCCGTGTCGTCTATTTCAACATCAGTTCCTAGGCCCAGCTCTTCGTCGGAACCTTCGCTGAAGCCTTCGCCCTCCTCATCTGAATCGTCCTCGACTTCACCCTAGGGATCGAAGAATCAGCCAATGAAGAGGATAAGCTGTAGACACGCTTACATTCATCAGCGAATAGGTCAAATTATCCGCAAAGTCCAATAAATCTGAATGGTTGTCAATCATTGCAACGGAACGGAGGGAATGAGAAGGAAACGTACCATCCAGACCGTCGTCTTCATCCTCTGCGCTCTTCTTCTTCGGCTTGTCCCTGGAGTAGCCCAATCTCTTTTCCAGCGACCGGATATACGCATCTTCTTGCTTTTCGACTTGACTCTTTGGCATACCCAGCACGGGGTTTAATTGCTTCTTCGTTGATGTTTTCTGCAAGTTTTGCTTAGGTGGGTCATCCAGCTTTTTAGGGGGTTTCTTCTTCACAATAGTTTGCAGTACTTCAGGAATAGCTTTTTGGACTGTTAGATCCTCGCCGGATTCGGGCCCTGGTCCATTCCGTGATCGTTTTCTCCTGGGTGATTCTGAATGTTCCTCTGCTGGACGCTTGTTTGATTCTTCAGGGTGAGCTGACGACTTTTGCTGTGAGAAATACTGCGCCTTGTGTTGTTTTCGCGCTGTCCGTTCCTGCTTTCGCAGATCCTTCCGGCTAACCTGTCTCTTCGGCCCTCCTACGCGGTAATGTCCATCGTTTGTTTCTGTAGCGGTCCACAGGTCAACAACCTATTGCGAAGGAACGCACATGAAGAAGATTACCTTGTTCATTTATCTGATCCTGCAATGTATCAGGAAGACGGGGTCCAGTTGGCTTGTTCTTACCTCTCATGGCCGTGCAGGTTCAAGCCAGAATTTAGCTTGATCGAATGATTCGTGGGGCGACCAGCTTCAACCCCACCATCGCAAGTGCATTCAAGGTTTTCATCGGCCCAATGGTCTAGTAGTATGATACTCCCTTCGGGTTATTCAATCCGCAATCAGTTCGGTTGCTGCTTGGGAGTGGTCCCGGGTTCAATTCCCGGTTGGGCCCAATTGATTTTGCCTTTTTTTCGCTTGTGCTCAGAGACTATGTCAATTATCAACGCGATACGAGCAAAACTGTTTTTTTCTTCGAAGTGCTAGAAGAATTGAGATGATAGTAAATAGTAAAGGGGTCGGAAGAAGGCAGAATTATCATCTCTGACAGATTTTCTTTTTGGCCTGGGTATGCTTCGTATGGCGGACTGCCTATATGTGTACATCGGTGACGGTACTCTGATAGGTTGAAATTATGAAGTCTCATATATGGGACAGGTACGATAAATGTACTTTTGTGGTAGGGCGCTAATGGATTCTCGAATTGGATGAAGATGTGGCAGAGACTCGGAGAAGAATGGCATTATTGCCTACTATCTCATGCTTCGTCTTACATGGGATAGGTGACTATCAAGCAATGTTGCAGGTATACAGACGACAATAATCACATTTTGTCGTCCAAACTTGCTCAGAACGAACGGTTGGTGGGAGGGGAGTGGGTCGGGAATTGGCTAAGCGCTTATCCACGAGATTTGAGAGTTTGATTCGCCCTGGCATACCTGCGGAGTAATTCATGTGGCATATACTACACTTAGTCAACGTGTTTTAATGGCTCAAATAGCTCACAGTAGCCTAGACTCTACAGTAGATCTCCAGAATAATGGCCGTAGTCACCGAGCGCCCGCAGTCCAATTTGGTCAGCGATTCCCACGCTGTGCTTACACCGGCCATCACAGCCTCGCGGACAGCAATGGCTTCCGCAAGACGACGAACAACCGGCCTCCTCCTCCATCTGCAACCAAAGAGCGCTGCTCATTTATCGACATGGCCATTCCACCACAACTATTTCGTGCCCTAGAGAGTCTTAAAGACCAGGCAAAGGACGCATTGTGGGCGGTCTCCTCGTGTCTCTGCCACCAACAACCGAAGCTCAAAATCAATGGACGAACGTGTCAGTGATTTCCATTTCAGCCGCCAACCCCTACTCAGCTTTATCTCCAGTCCAAATTCTCAAAGTCCTAGGCGAAGGTGGCTTCTCTTTTGTGTATCTTGCGCAAGATGAGCATAGTGGGGTGCGTTGATTACCGAAACCAGTTACGAACTTTGCAACCAACAGAGGACCGGTTCATAGAGGCAATTCGCGCTTAAGAAGATTCGCTGTCCGACAGGGTCAGAAGGCGTAAAGGAAGTCATGAGAGAAGTGGAGGCATACCGGAGATTCAAGTGCGCCATGTCCATCTGAATTGGCTAATCTGTTTCTTAATGCACGTCATAGACACCCAAACATTATTCGCATCCTGGTATGTGGCATTCCATTCGATAACTATTACATACGTCTTGACTATGGTCCCAGGACTCTGCTGTGGTTCAGGACCCCGAAGGTGAAGGCAAGATCGTGTATCTGTTCTTACCACTATACAAGGTTCGATTCGATGGCCCAGCTAGTACCAGTACCAGCGCCTCATACGCTCAACATTTCTAGCGCGGAAACCTCCAAGATGCGATCAACGCCAACCTTGTTAATAATCGTCACTTTTCGGAGCAAGAGATGCTGCGGCTGTTCCGTGGAACATGTCTTGCAGTCCGAGCAATGCACGAATACCGACCAACCTCCGCCCGTTCCGCTATCCGAGGCGCCCCACAACAACGTTCAAAGCCTAGTAACTCAAATGCTGATGACGATGATGACAACGACGCGCGGTTCCCTCAGCCAGAAGGTGATTCTGAAGGGGGTTACTCGTACGACACCCCAGCTGCTCCCCTCATGGGAAAGCATCGCGCTTTGGATAATGAAGTGCTCTTCGATGATCAGGGAGAGTCCTCGCAACAACCAGCGAACGATGGCCCTCCACTGGATATTGTTCCGTATGCACATCGGGACCTGAAACCAGGGTACGTTGCAGCCTGCCCTTGCTACTCTCCTCGGTTTCTAAGGTGCACGTTAGCAATATCATGCTCGCAGACGATGGATCCACACCCATTCTTATGGACTTTGGGAGTACCATGAATGCCCGAATACCCGTACAAAATCGACAGCAAGCGTTGCTGCAACAGGTTAGAGCGCGCCACGCTCATCTAACGTTCAGTCATTAAATTCGTTCTAATCAGGATATCGCCGCCGAGCAGAGTACAATGGCCTATCGTGCGCCTGAACTATTCGATGTCAAGACTGGCATCACTCTTGACGAGAAAGTGGACATTTGGGTGGGTTCATATCCATTCCAACCCCGCGTCTTTCTGCTAATCAACGCTGCTCTTCGCGAATCGATCACTAGTCACTTGGATGCACGCTTTATGCCCTTGCATACTCACATTCGCCATTCGAAAATACCCAAACAACTGAGCAAGGCGGTTCCATCGCGATGGCAGTGCTGAACGCACAGTACAAGCATCCGCAATCGGCGTACTCGCAGGGGTTGCGAACCCTTATTGACAGCATGCTGAAACCAAATCCTAAAGAACGACCGGATATCAATCAAGTAGGTCAATCACTATCGATGGTGTCCAGCAATTGACTCGATCCCTCCAGGTCATTGAACTCACGGATCGGGCTCTCCAGACCCTGGCATAATGTATTTTCCGGACACTGTATAACTTATTGCTAATGTTAGTTTCTTCATGCCTCACATTGCACTTTACTTTAGTCTCCTGTAGTCATCTTATTGGGCACAGAACTTAGGGCGGCAAGTTTACATCGGACATCCGTGTGCCTTTATTTTTTCTCCCTACTCGGCTCACAAATAAGCGGAATTCTTCGACCGGTAGGAGAAGACCCAAGGCTATTGCTACACCATCAAGGCGTTCAGAAATGAAAGATACCTGATACACAGGCCACCCTGGCGCTACTATGGTCGCAACCTTTAGTGGAGACACGACTCTGTGACTATTAGTGCTCTTTAATATTGAAGGACCCTGGGATTGTGGCTGTATTGGAGACTTCTGGCCCTTCAATGTTGACGTTCTCGGGTCTCAAATTAGTAGAGAGCGCGAGTTTCGGTAGTCTAAGTGTTGGCTTGCATCAAGTGACCGTTTCAGCTCCGCTTCACATCGACCCCAGTTGTAGGCTGAGTTTTCTTACTCCCCTCCACACCTCGCTACTCAGCACTTTGTGCAATGGAATTCTCGGTACTGTACCCTTTTAAGCCCCTAACGCTCTCATGAACAAATAATCTTTGATGTTTCCGAGGAACACAGGTCATATGTTTCTAAACCTGCTCCTCAAATCCCTCGGAAAGCATGGATCAAACGACGATCTACTGGAGGCCTTACGACACTTGTAGCGCGAAACATGATATAGGACTCGAGTCCATTTCCATTCATGTTCCCAAAAACACCCATCGATACCCATCACAGTCCATCACCTGTGCGAGCGTCTGGTGGCTGTTGACCTGACAAGGTGGCGAATATGGAAAGGAACACTGACTAAAGTCTTCCCCTGCCCGCTATTGAGGCCGTCATGTGCTTGGGATCCATAATTGGACCAATCTGACTGCCATCTCTTCCCGACAACGATGGCTTCTTCCTGGTCCTTTTTGGGTCCTCGTATGTCGCCTCTATCCCCTTCTGTTCTGGACTTCCGATGAAATGGGGCGATCAAGCTGGCTGCTTGGACATCCTTGCTTCCGTTTGAGCTATTCTAAACCTGATGTCTTGTATGGACACATCTTCCCGGGTTGTGTACATCAGGGTGGTACATAAGGGTCCTAGTGTCCTGTGAATCTTCCTACGCTCACTCCCACTTATTATCCATGTTCTTCTATCCTGTCTTTGCCTACCACCCCATCGCCCTCGAGATGGCTAGTCGCCTCGTCCCCGCCTCCTATCGGTCAGACTCCTGGTTCGTCGATGAAACCACTGGAGTTCGGTGTCACATCTTCCGCTGGGACACCAAGTGTTGCTCCGATGGTCCTACTGGCTCTGACTGTTCCCAGACTCGACAGCAAGAGACGCTGGGCGCAGATACCTCTCGAAAACGCAGCACAAGCAAGGCCAACTCTCGTGAAAGCCACGGCTTCTTGGAGCGTATGGACGAAATGCCCTTGGACATCGTGTACGAAGTGAGTTTCCACCACAGAAACGTGTGTCGATGACATGACCTAATCGCGAGGTAGATTTTCCAACATCTGGACCCACTCGACCTTCTCAACCTCTCGCGAACAAGCCGGAGCATGCGAGAGTTTCTCATGTCGCGTACAAACTCGCGTTTTATTTGGCGATCGGCACTAGCGAGCGTTAGAAATCTGCCCACTTGCCCTCCTGATATGACCGAGCCTCAATACACTCAGCTCGCCTTCGATAATTCTTGCCAAGTGAGTAACTCAGCCTCATCTTATCAGCGTCTTCAGACGTGTCATTGGTTCCACGATCGCACCAATGTATCAAACGATGGTTCATGGCTCATGTGCCTCATTAACCATCTTCTGTTCAAAGCTCTGAGAAACTAAGTTCCTTGAACCGATCGCGATCGTCAATTCGCTTCCCTGCATTCATCGCAACTGCGAAACTGATGGACATTTATCCATTCCTTTTCCCAGTTTTGCTCAGTGAAGAACGTGAAGACGATATATTGGGGCTGTCGCGTCCGATGCTGTTCCAGATGCATCAAGCAACAGTGAGTCCACCCAACCCCGTTTAGCTTGATCAACGTTAACGGTTCATGCGTACTTTTCTCCGTTACCTCTGCCCCTGTTTTCAGATTTGTTACCCTGGATGAACTAGTTCCATGGATTCCCGAGGAGATCCATATTAAAAAACCTGCCTCCATCTTCCCATACACTGTACTTACTGGTACGTGGTGATTGGCTCGACAAGATGTTCACTTGCTGATAACAATCCATTACCCCACTTCAGATTACAATGTATGTCAACCATCGAAAAGAGCACTGTATTTTGCCCCAAAAGCAAAACAGTACCTCGCGGAACTATCCCAGCTTATTGCTTCTTCGTCAGACAAGAAGGCAGTGGACACATGGTTGCAAAACAAGCGCCAGCTTCAGCTCGAACGAATTAAGGTATGTTACCCGGATTAGTCTCTGGCGAGCTATAAATAACCAGCCTATAGCATGCATCGCTCTGCGAACATTGGTACGAGCACTGGGTGGAACGGCCACCCCCAGGATTCCTGGCACAGATCCCCTTATTCGATCTCTGCGTCACCCTCGTCCTCTCCGTCGTCCTCGTCTACCTCTGGAAAGATGCACTTCTCGGATAATTCGGACTGATCTACAGTATTTCCGCGACAGCCACGGCGTGACAAGCAATTCGTGAAGCCGATGGCGGATATGTATTGTGTGTGCGGATAAACCACAGTGATGTTGGCAGAACTGAGGCCGCACGCCTCCCTGATGTGGATCACAAGTGGTGAAAATGCGTCGTTCACGGTGGATGCGATGTTGGATGGACTGTGTACTGCTTTGGTGGGGAGCCTTGATGTTCGGATGTATGGTGCGGGGGAACCTCTTCCTCGTCCTCAACCATGCTCCGTTGGAGCATCTTCCGAACCTCTTCCGCGTGTCTTCATTTTCAATCCCCAGGCCGCCAATAACTTCTTGGTCAGAACCCTTTCGATGATACAAAGCTGTTTTGTCTATGTGAAGGTTCGAATGATTTCTATCACGTATACGTTTGCACAATGGGGCGATGTATTGCGCTCAAGCCTCTTCGGTCGTCGGGGAGTATTTCTCAGCCATCAACGGCGCGACATTGTCGCAACAGTTGGCATTAATTACCTCTACTACTATGTTTCGTTTTACACACCAGCAGTTGACGGGGCACCTTCATTCATACTTTAGATTCCATTCTACCTCTAGATTGTTATCCTGCCAGCTGAGATGTTCCCCAGCGATTTGTTCAATAGACTTAGGAATTGAGCACTTTCTGGTAATAGATGTCATGCGCTCCTCACAATCTATACCGACCACGGCGGTATTTCTATTGTTCCTCGCGTATTACCGAGTAAACTTCTTCGATGTAGCCCGCTCATATCGTTGGTGTTTCGTTCGTCCCTCATCTTTCGATCTGAACGCAGTGTCCACACCACTCCTACTTCCCGCTTTGTTCTGCATGTTCCTAACACGGACGGTCGCAAAAGCTTGTTTTGGTGTACATTCCGCTAAGCGGACGATCAGTGCTTATACGCCTAGACAGTCCGTTCTGTAGGAGATGCCTATCACCCGAAACGGAGGCGGGAGAACGACAAGAGGCACCTGCTGCACTGAAATGGATGGTGCGGTTCCCTTCAATGAAGGAGGCGTCCAGGTACTTGGCACCGAGTGTTGGAATTGCGGTAGACAGATAAGATTTGCGAGATGCTGCTGCGAAATTAGCTCCAGTGAACTGTAGTGTCAGTGCGGTTATGTACTGATGTGATACGATTGCGAATTTATACGCATGACAGGTCGAACCGAGTAGGAGGTGGAGCGCCTGTAAGGACTGCTGCAAAATCAAACGCGGATTCAGATGAGTGCAAAGTTTGCAGGGACGCGAAGATGAGACCTTTTCATGCGATGATAAAGCTCAATGACGAGCTTATCATGCCCATGCGCTCAATAGTGATTGCCAGTGCAAGGTCAGTAAACTGTTTCTAGAGGTCCGCTGATTGCAATCTGGCCATCCTGGGAAACACCGAGTTTCTCCATTCCACCTTCAATTTAGATCTTCGAGTAACCGGTGCAGCATCGCGAACTTCAAAGAATTGTGAACCGGTAGAGTTAGAGGGTTCGCCGCATTCGCGTCAGAAGAGCAAGATATAGTGGCTGAGTCGCAACTCGCGAGCGATCACGACTGGTGGGTGCTTCCTATTGGCAGCTGGGCTTGAAAAAAGATCGTTTGACATGGTGACAGACTGCGCAGGGTAGAAAGTCCTGAGGAATGTTCGTTGGCAAAGTGTTATCGAGACAATGAAGGCTTTTCCTCGGAGCACAAAGGGACAGGAACTGGTCAGCTGAAAGTGCAAGCCTCTGGCGCGGTGGCGTGCCAATCGCCTGTCCAAAGATTGTCTGCGGCGCTCGCAACAGTCCAAAGATGATCCATGAATAGGATACAGGAATAGAGATAGAGCCCAAATGCGTCACGGGGGATACTATCGCCATTAGGGCCGGCAAAGTCTGGTTGGGTGGTGTCGAACCGTCTATTTCGAGTGCGGGACGAATCTGGGGATGCTGAATATAAATAACGAGTCCGAGTCCGTTGGATCCGGTTGTCGGATTCATATTCTTCATGGAAAGAGACGATTCAATGCAGCGCGATTCCTAATTCTCTCCTGATAGGAAACTCTGGGCAATAGCGCCAAAATGTAATGATTGTGCCCCGGTAAGTGAGAACTCGAGTAGTATTGGCACATACACTGTTCAGTCTTTGTGAGTCTCCGTTTCAATCTTCTCGCCTTTGGAGTACGAGCCGCGACTTCCTGGATAACTTGTTGGAAGAGGTTGGCGTGAAGTAAGAAGGGACAGTACGTCTTGTGGGGCACAGGTGGCGGCAAATGCCGAACGATTTGACGCGGTCAGGTGATATGGCAAGTCATTACGCGTTTGATCGTTGATGGCGATGCCACTTGTTTATTGACTCGACGTCAGCGCTCTTGTACCGCCAAATCTCGAGACTCCAGCGTCTCAACATGGCATTCGGCGATGATTTTGTGCTTGACAGCGAGAATGAAGATGAACTATTGGGCATGGAGATGGATATGGGTGGGCAGAAGAGCTTGAGTCAGCTCTCGATCGAGTTGGAGGGACAGGCATCCAGGGGTGAGTTGAAAGGCGAATATATCGTGCATATGCATGCTAAACCAATGGCTAGCCAAAGCAATCGAAGAAACCTCATACATTTCGACATTTTCCACAGCAGAACTAGGACCAGGACCATCGACAATCGACCGGTTTACATCACCTTCCCGCCTGAGGGCTCCTGCAGTTGCAGATACTTCAATATCGTTAGCTTCCAACATTACTCCTGCTACGAACTCAGCTAGGCCCAGACCAAAGCCTAAACCTAGGAAAAAGCCCGTTAACGAAGCAGCAGTAGCTTCGTCAGATATCTCGAATTTCAGCTTCATGAACCAAAACGTCGACCCGATCACAGCAAACGGGATGACCGACATGAGACCAGACTTTGATACTCAGTTTTTCGACCTAGCCGGACCATCAAGTATAGCAGACAGAGCCAAAACACGCCAGCGACGCGCAACTACTGCAACACAGGCTCATGACTATGGCGATGTTGACGATCTCAGCTTGTTCGAAGACGACCTCGTTGGGGCCAGCTCCAAGCCATCAAAGCCCAAGAAATCTTCGAAAGGGAAGGAAAAGGCGAATAATCCTATCGTTTTAGGCGAAGTCATCGAACTCACGGACGATGATGATGATGAGCTGAACATCAAGACCAAGGTTAAGCCCAAGAAAGCACACGACAAGCTTGAAAACCTCACAGCAGGTTCCAACACTGTACCCGCATTCGACTCCGCAGCACCACCGGAGAACAGACCACGACCACGACCCAAACCACGGAAGAAAAAAGCGGTGGAAGCCGCTGAAGACGCTGGAAATACTGCAACCTCACACTCCGTGCGACACCCTCTAATTCCCTCCTCCCTCCCACCTTCGGACTTTCCCTCATCGACTGCTACCTCAATGTATACCAACCGTGGCTTTGGCATTCCTCAGATAGAAACCCTTGCCAACAACGCAGGCCAAAGCGAACCTCCGAGCAGCTCCGCCCCGAGGAAGAGCTCCGAAATCGACGAGTTGTTCTCAGAAGATCATATCGACATTCCAGTATTTGGGCTACCTAGAGTGGACCCTCAAGCTGTCGGTCCACCTCCCCCGACCTTTTTCGCGAGTTCTTCGCTTCCCCGGTTACCCACCGACAAACCCGATGCCGCCGTGCCAGACAATGGTCATGAGCCCCCGAGAGATATCGTCGATCTGACAGTGCTCTCCACGCAGAATCCAGAACCCATGAACGTTCTCGCTGACAAGCCGCTGAAGCCCAAAGCAAAAGCCAAGCGGAAGCCGAAGGGTGATGATGAAGAGGAAGCGTACGATCCTTCCCTCGACAAGCCTAAAACATCGTCGAAGAGCAGGAAGAAGGCTGCAAGCAAGCAGAAAACGGTGCCCGGAGGTCAAGGTCAAGTGGAAGTGGTCATCCCCATGCGGACTTCTTCTAAAGACGCATCCAAGGCTCCAGCTGAAAGCGCGGGTACGGATGCTCCCCACACTGAGAAGAAAGGGAGCAAGGCGAAGGTCAAAGGGAAGACCGCAAACCCCAAGAAGAAGAGCAAGGGCTCGGAGGATGCGGAGGAGCTATTCAAAAGTAGGGAATTCATTGACGATTCCGACGAAGACCCTTTGTTGCCGGGTAGAGCCAATGGAGTCGCTGGTGTCTCAAGTACCGGAGTGGTTGCTACCAGCAATCCTGGGTCTCGACTAACGGAGCCGACCCTCGACGAAGATTTGCTTTCTAGACCTCTCAGTCCATTGTCCGACGCAGAAATGGACTTGGATGTCTTTAGGCCGAAACCTGGCAAGAAGAGGAAGTCAACAGTCGTCGCAGACGATGATGACGAGGACTCTGGAGGGATTGGTGATAGCAGTCGTCTGGAAGAGACACCGAGCAAACGGCAGAAGACTATGGGTGGACCTGTGGCAGAGGAAGAGAGCACCTCTGCGAAGATAAAGGCGAGCAAGAAATACAAGTCTAAGCCCTCCAAGGCTTCCGAGAAGGTGGCAGAACAGTCGCCAGCGAAGGAACCAGAGGAAGAAGTAAATGACTCTGTCATTCGATCATCTCGAGGGAAAGGGAAGCGCAGGAGTGCAATGATTGAGTCGGATGAAGAAGCAGAACAAGAGCAGCATGCATCTAGAATCCAGAGCGAAGATGAACCTCCTCCAGCTCAGGATGTGGCCAAGGTCAGTCTTTTCGTTGTCGTGACGGACGTAACAGCCGCTAAATTGTGTGTGTTTTTTTAGGAAAAGGAGAATTTTGAACCGGTTGTCATAAGCACACCCAAACCACCTCCCCAAGCCACCAATAGATACTCGATTGGGCTTCGCAAGTCGACGCCAATGAGTGAGCTTATCAAGCGTGTAAACGCTCTTCCCAGTTCCCCATTCCCTGCTGCGCGCAGGTCCTCCCTTAAGGGCGGCGCAACTGCATATTCACCCTACCTCAAGTCGTCAAGGAGCGCCCTGTCAAGGATTGCGCCATTGCATCCCAATAGAAGGACACCACCGCCCCCATTGCCCCCGCCACCTCCCAAGAAGAAGTCCAAGAAGGAGTTGGATCGGGAAGAGAGGTGGGAAGAGGAGCTTGTGGAGAGCTTGGGTGGGGTCGATGTTTGGGCAGTAATGAGCGATGCAGAGCGTAGAGACCTGAGAAAAGCCAAGTTTGCGATGGAAATGGGAGGATGGGAAGAGTGATGTCGTCTGTAACATTATTGTTATCGCTGGGGACTGTTGTAAGTGTACTATTCGATACAAAGTTGTTCAGTATTAGCCCCAGCCTTTACTATCGAAAACCTGTTTAACATTAGTCGGCGGATATCAGATTGAAGATCAAGTCGTTCTTGGAATTGGTTCGGGCACAATAAACCCTGTTTGCATGAGGCGATGCCTCGTGGAGGGCTGATGTCTGATGACCACAACGTAGGACTCGGAATTATCCACAAGAATGCGCTCATTCCATTTGCTCTCTTGCCTTCCCATTATGACCCAGCACAGAATCAACCGCACCCAACTCGATTCATAACTCGGAACGCGGTGGAAGCATCAGGCGGACAGGCAACATATGACAGTTGTTGGGATACTAAAAGGAGTACAATTGAGCGCTCGCCTTTGTGCAGAGTCGAGGCCTCGTTGCAGTATGTATTCCATTAACTTGCTTGTATTAGCACTTAATCTATACTGAAGCCGTATCGATTGTCGGTGGTTCTTGCTCTTTCCCTTCTTCTACCCTGCGCTCTCGCTGGGCAAGGTATGTGGAGCTCAGCACCTTGAAACCGTCTTCGCGGCGAGGTTAACCTTGGGACCCAGCAGGCCTCATTTCATTTACCTAGGATAAACTGCACAAATGGCTGAAACACTACACGCACCACCTCCCATTGCGGGTTCGATATCTCGAGGTAGCTTTCGAGATACGAGGGTCGCAGATAACTTCTCGCCCTTCAGCTCTGTGATGGAATACAATGCGATGTCCAGGCAAATGGTATGTGCGCACTCTGCTGCGGGAAAGTCAGCTCAAAGTCGGGTTCTAATCTCCTTCGTTTGCTTTTGGTCAGGCCGCACCTGGTGCTCCCTTCCTTCATGGTGTACGACCCGGGAGTTTGTATACTAACGCCACTCCTGCTGCGAAGCCTCGGGTAGGCTCAATTCCTTTCGTTCTTGACCGTGATATCCTCACGCTGTTTGGATTTAGAAAATAGAGAATCTATCGCGTCGTGACAGTATGGAAAGCTTTTATGTTGAACAAACTCATGTTGGTCGGGCACATCCAGTATGTTCGGTTCAGGACCACTTGGGCATCGCTGACTGGCTCTTCTTTAGCACCCAGATGAAGTGTTCTCAGACCATGGCAGCTACATGCAAACGGCAGGCCCCCGACACCCCCATGCTCCCTCTCATAATCCTTCTCGTGCACCATCCAACGTTCCGTCTCACGTACCTTCGCGCGCACCATCTCATGTACCCTCACACTTTCCACCATCTCGTGCTCCGTCAAATTTGCCTCCTCATATTCCCCCTCATGTTCTTTCCCAACTTTCCCATGCCCCCTCACACACAGGGTCCCTCGCTCCTCCGTCATCCGGCCAATTCCCGTTTCCTTTGCAACCTCCCTCGCACACCCCTTCTCAACTTCGACAAGTGCCAAGTGCCGGTAGTGGGCCAATGCAGATGGTGGGTAGCACTCTCCGATAAGATGGTATGCAATATCAATATCTGAATCAATGTCCGAATAGAATATCCACCATGCAACGCCTCCGAGGTCCCGTGCAGGAAGTGATCCTGACAGTCCCCGCCGTACGAGCTTCTACGGGTCTCCCAACGACTTACCCCCTCGAACTCCTTCCAAGGTATGTATTTCGCAATGCTAAGTTGTCAGCGTGCTGAAGTATTCGACACAGGATGGCCACCACGATCGGCATAGGCCGTCAGAAGCATCGAAAGGCAGGGTATGCGACCTCCATCCTCTATCTTTGCATTTCCATTGAAACCTCCCTCTCCACTAGAGTGTAAAGAGATCTGGTACCATTAGGCGCAAGCCACCCCCGGATTCCTTCGGCCCCTCTTCTATAGGCACTCCGTACATGGTCAGTGACGCCCCTCTTCTGATCCGTGCTCCGTAGCCTCACATATTCCTCCTACTATCTGTAGCATTCGAGGAATCCTTCTCAAAACGGACGGCCGGTTAGTATGCAAGGAAGCATTCGCTCCATTCCCAAGCGACACGGGGCATTCCCTTTCGAACACGGGGCCAATGACGACCTTATTGCCAGAGTCTGGCTACCTTGGACCGATAGACTGGAACTACACCCCTGCACGTTCCATGTCATAGGACCCGGCAATCAGTTATATACGCTCGAAGTCGACTATCAGTGGGCGAAGATGGTTCACGGAACTGCAAAGTTCCATGGTGGTGGGTTCGGAGGGAGAGGGAGACTAATTGTTGAGTGAGTGTGGTGTGCATTTCCCCGATGTTTTTTTTTCGAATCCTGACGCGCAAATTTTAGATGGGAAATTGCGTTCCACCTTGAAAAACATACGGATGGCTCAGACTCTGACTAGACACGGTTAATACCAAACTTGAAAGCATCTTGTGAGCTTTCATGTCCGAACTATGGTTTGGGTCCTTGCTTTCACACTTCATGTTCGCCTCTATGTTCACATCCTATTCCACACACGCCAAGCTTCAAGTGTAACATTGCTGTATTACTGCTCATCTGTAAACTGTGTATCTATACCTATGTTGATGATATCTTCGTATCTCTACCTGTGCTGGTACCAGTGGTGGCATCTTTCTTATTAACACAGATCTCCTGCCCGGCCCTTCCGTCGACGAAGTCAACCAGAGAAATCCCTGCCCATCTTTAATTGTGACTCTTCTTCTGCTGTTCAGTGGGCATTAGTTGCGGCCTCAGTTATTTGTTAGTGCTACCTACCTCACGGGCCCACAAGAGGTAGAAACCAGCGGCGGAAAGGAGAGGCATGACTACATACCCAGCCCGAACCCAGAAGTATATGTTATTCTTGGCCCACGTGGACCAACCAGCGCCGAGAAAGGCGGTCAACAACCCAGCCGGAAAGAGTACGTAGCCAGAAATACTGCATAGATGATAAACCATCTACAGAATGCCTCTCGGGAATGAAGAACTCACTTGTGGTACTTCCAGAATAATTTAGCTTTCGGGCCTCCTCCGTGTAAGTTATCTTTGAACAGCATGCTTGAGGCGCCCCAGAGACCCTGAAAGATCATCCATGCAGTATACGTATATCCAAACACCTAGTGATATTGTGTCTGTCATTTAAGATAGTAATGATAGAAAACCGCGGGGGAACTCACACCGTGCCAAGTGGTGCCGTGTTCGGCGCCTTGTTGGTACTTGTGAAACCAGACTATCACAGTACCCGCAACCAGTGTCGCAGGGAATGCCAGAGCCCATTGAGGGAGATCGAGAGTAGGCATTAAAGGGTTTTTGTGGCCCTCGGGTGGAGGATAGTACAGGCCGACGAGTGCTGCGGGCTTGTTAGCGAATAAGCGCTCGCGCCGAGAATCATGTTCTTACAGTATGCGAACTGGAACAGCGAGAACGCCTGCAGCAAAGGGTGCAGAGTAAACCACCCAAATTCCGATGTACTGTGTCTCATCACTGCGAGCCAAGTGGTAGCCGCGAGTATCTTAGCTGTTCGTCAGGGATTGAAATAGCAATTGGATCCATCTCCCAGCGTACCGCGATTGGGATCTGAACTAATGCGTAAGCACTTCAGGACTCTACTCTTTGCCCAATTGACTTACCTGAGCAGTAAGACGAGGTATATCCAAGTACCAAGTTGCAGTTGTCACGGTGCATTGACTGCCGTCCCACTTTTCATCGGGCTCATGTTTATCTTCGGGGTTTGGAAGCAGCGGCTGGGTCTCGTGGCCAATATAGCCCTTCTCCTGGTGCTCAGCGGACTTCGCCATTTGTGTTAAAGCTTGTACTGCAGTTTCTGCTGAGGAGGGAGAAACGGAAGTGTATCTGGGGCTGATTGTCGACAGTTGGTCGACATCTATCCTTTATAGGTGATATCGGGAGCCAGCAGTTTGTCACAGCTTGCGGTGAAGTACAACATAAGCTGTACATGTAATGTATGCACCAAATCAAAGAAAGCCTTGTCAATGAGGCGCCGTTTCTCACAGACATGGGCTTGTGCATCAGATAAACTAGAAGTATCAAATGTGACAGTGGATCAAAGGTTCATGTATAATGTTCGTTGGCAGGGCTAGTATCTACTTGAGATCTGTATCCCATACTTCGGTCGGAGCCCTACGAAATCTATTTTTGAGATCGCTGCGACCGTTCTTCAGCTGCGGAATCTCTCAGACCTCACACCAGCTATCTGGGTATCAGAGCCCGCATGTATTCCATACTCCATACTTCGGTAGAGTATCGATGGAGTGGACACTGTGCTGATCTCATGTTCGGACCGTGTTTCTCGGGAAGTTGATATTCACAAAGCATCCACAGCTCATGGCTGCCTGCTGAGACGCCGCTCGTGGACACCTGGTGTCAAGGCTGTTGACGTATACTTATATGGGGTATTGGCAGCGCGTCAGAAGAACTTCCTGACAAAATGATTCATTAACGACGCGAGAAGAACTTCCCGGCGAAAAATCATCAACAATATGTGATGGCACATACACATGTGTACTTCAGGTCGGCTCAATTCGCCGTAGAGACCCTTTTTACTGCACACCAGACTTGCAGGAGCTACACAATCATAAGTAATCTATCCTGACTGATTTTGGGGCCATACGATCTGAAATCTGAAAAGGGTTAGCACTCTTGTAAGGCTGAATTTCTTTCCACAACGCTGTACTGAGGCCCGAGGGTCGGCGCCAATCTGAGTAACTGTGCACATCGATCCATCAGTGACTCGGATCGCCGGCCAGTGGGAGCCAGTGGGATGGGAAATCTAATTGAAATCTAAAGTACTACAGTCGAACCTGTGATAAGCCATACCCCTCCGTGGACGGGAAAAGTATGGGTTATTGGCGACTATGGGTTATGGCTTATCTCAGTTATGGGTTATGACAGGTTTGACTGTACTTATCATTCATCAGTAGTTGAGAATTACTTATCTGCAATGTCACAAACTCCTACAGTGACCGTGAAACTTGAGATGCCCTTCATAGCCGAGCTAGATTTAGCAGCAAAGCGCTGGCGACGGAAGCGCAACTGTGGGAGAGTTCCAACTTCGGCACTGTGGCGAGAGTGAGGAGTTATTTCGAGATTGCAGACCTCTGATAGTTCTCAACTACTGATGAATGATAGTACCCAAAGCTTCGAGCAAAAAGGTGCCCGATTTGTCCCTCCTAAACTGACTCACGACCTTCAAGTTATTCTTGGGAAAAATGAAGAACCAGAGGCATCACGAGGGATAAATGATGATAACCACAGCTCTGGCGTGGGTTGCGTAGTCCCTTCCACCTTCGTCGCCACCCGAACTCAGCACTGAATGGCTCACATTCGATTCTCTCCAACAGAGTCCCAGGGCTACATCTTTCTGCAAGATGTTTTCATCAATACAATTACTTTTACAGCAGTGATACGTACGCACACACGGCAAGAGGCTGGGAGAAGGTGTCAATGTACGAGGTTGCGGGTGGTTGGATATTCTACAATCTTGTAAGTTCCTCAAATTTTCTCATCATGATTATCAGTGCGAGTACCTGACTCAACATTCAATCACCAACTTCTACTGCGACCGTATGTACATGTGCTAAACCTCCACAACTACGTCTGAACGGGCGGATATACCCTACAGTGGGGCTAAGTGTCCAGTGCATCTGTAGAATGCGATCCGTAATTGTCTTTGTAGGATCTGGACCAAATAGAAATATAAATGTAGGCACTTATTTAACCGTACTGGTACGACTTGTACTTCTTTCTAACATGGCTATGTCAATCCTACCGGTTGAAGATTCCAGATGTGCAACATGTGAAATGTCTGAATATTCGGTCCTGGGTGTTAAGCTGACATCGAATCGAGGGCACTGTGGGTTTCTCACCGTGCGGGTACTATATTAGAGTTTAGCAATTGTTCTGCACATGTCGTCGCCCCATGCAATGTGTGCTCACTGCTCAGTCCGATGTGACATTGTGTCAAAAGGTGGTGCGGGCCCCAGTCGAAGGAACCGTCTGGCCATGAAGCGTCCTGGGTTTTTAACGGTGTTAACATCCGGTGGCCTATATCACTTAGTAGCCAGCTCGCTGTGACTTTAATCCATATAATACATTGTCTACAAAGTCTGTTCATCATCATAAATGACGCTTATAGAATAGACGATACACATCATAGTGATTATTATGGAAACTGATATTTGCACACAAAGATAACGTGTATAAGAGTACCTCTATCCGCCAAGGCTTCTTAAGTTTCCTCGACCCCTGTTATACCGCGCCATCCCTCTCTGAGTCGTCACCTCACCCTCACGATTGTATATTTTATGGCCTACTCGGAGGCAGAAGCTCTAGCCGTTGCTTTCGCTACCGCTGGAGTTGAGGGGCTCCTCAATGGGATTTTTTTCGTGCTGTGCACCATTGCGCTGTATCTTCTGATCGACCGTTCACCAGATCGTGGACCAGGGGGTTCAACCTTTTCTCGTAATCTCCCGCGGCCTGTGGTTTCGGGGAGCATTCTGCTTTTATTTATCATTGTGGGGGTATGTCGGGCCTCTCTATCCCAATGTGCATAGTTAAACAAGCTGTTTAACGAAGCACTGGAGCTGTACCATGGCAAGAGTCGTTCAGATGGGGAAAGCCATTGGCAAAGGATTGCCCATTGTCGGCTACTTGAGCTGGACGGCAGACGGTTTGGCCATCGCGAAACTCAGCTTCCTCATGCTTGCTGGCTTGGTCTCAGATGCGCTAATGGTAAGTCAGAGCCCTAACTGTCAACATCCCTCCATTTGAGCTTATAATGTATAGATGTGGCGCCTCTGGGTTGTTTCGGATAGGAATCGCTACATCTTAGTGCCTCCAGCACTAGCTTGGTTAGCTTTACTTGGTAAACCCAATTTTATTCCTCAATTATTGAAAGATTAAACTTGTTATCAAGGAGCAATGATGAGAGTGTGCGCCTACTACGTTCAGTCTCGTGCAAACCCGAGCCTAGAGCTTTCTGAGCTTTCGGGTGCAATACTAGCCATCGGTTATTCGACAATTTTGTTAGTCCCTCAGCAATGTCTATTTGCCGCTCTGTGCTGACATACATCCAAGTACCAACATCTACTGCGCCCGTAGGCTTATCTACTATAAGGATCCCTGTCTCTATCTGATTGAACGGTTACAACTTCAGTCGGCCTAGTCGTATGTATCTGCAGAATACGAGCCAGATCTGTCTTCTCCAATCAGGACAAGCTCAAGGTGAGAGGCGATGACGAGAGACCTTGTTAATTCGCTAATTGGTCCCAACATCTCAGTTTTTGCTTGTCATAATTGTCGAAGGAACTGTAGTTTGGAGGTATGTCTGAGATGATACCTACCGTTGCCAACTTGGAGTCAGCCTTGCTGACCCGTCCTATCTGAAGCGCCTGGACCCTCTTCACATTCGTGACATACCAAACCAATTCCGCTCTGATGCCTCTGGCATTTGATGGATGTCCCGCGGCTGCAGGTATTGCATTCATGCTCATTAATGTTAGAGTGGGATTGGGACGAGATACGAACCCGACGACAGTCAACATCCGTCGAAGGTCTGGTGGCATCCCAGCGGACCCAGCCAGTGACACGGCACAATCAGACTCCACCGAACTATCAAACCTCAGACCGCCCAAGCCTGATATGGTGTGTGATAACTAGCTGAAGGTGTTAGTTCCAGATAATAAGCTTCGTACGTACAGTTTTGTTCCAAATAGCGTGTAATGCTTCGCAAATCATTTGAACATGATGCTGAGACATTTGTGCCTATTGCGCACCCGGCGAGAGTCCTCCCGGTTGCATGGCTGTAGAGGCTGAGTCCGCTCAAAGATAATCTGGTCCATTCCAAGCGAAAGAAGTTCGAGGCCAGTCCCATCTTGAAATGATTTGTTGCTGCTTTGTTGCTCCTAGTTGCGATACGAATACTCCCTTTTTGGGCTTTTGTCAAAAATAAACGCGTCGGAGCAAGATTGGGTAGGATAGATAGGATAGATATCGATCCCGCTGGGCCACGATGATAATCAGGAGTGAATTTCGTTTGGATCAACTCAGCCAGCATCAGCGGCAACATTGAATAACAAATGAGTAAATCTCTCTTAGCCTGTTCCCGCTTGAGCAAGTGGGTATAACACGGAGGCGATCGTGGCTTGTTCGATCTGGGCGCTTGTTGGCAACGCGCTCCCGTCAACCTTAATCAATGCTTAAGGTCCGCGGTTAGAATAGTGCAAACAAGCGTTCGAACCCACACACCAAGCGCCTTGAGATCGGTTCAGGTACTTTGTTGAACGTAATCAATATTCTTGGGCTCCAGCTGAGAGCTGCAATGCAGTTCTCGCGTCTCCTATAGCCTCGCACCTGAAACCGCTTCCAATCAGTCTTCTCGGATCTTGTAAGTTGCGTTATGTGGATGAGCTCATGAAGGTGTACTATATGTACTCATACTTACTAGAGCCCCATCAGCTTGCTGGCCCTTCTGGGCGGATGGATCTGGGCCGGAAAAGGTGTAACTTGACAATAGGGTGAGTGTCATATATTCCAAATCATCAATCTATCGACGATCTGTCCATCAAGCACTCATCTCCGCTAGCTTCGCACTACACATGAGTGTATCCATTAAAGGCTCAAGCTCTCGGATCGTTATCGGCTTTTACAAAAGTAACAACAGCCTATGCAACCGTCAACGGCGGCTTTGTTGTCTTTTCTCTTGTTCGTTCTTCATTCCATCCTTTTGAATTTATTCACTCTCTTCCTTCGTAATGTCCAACCCAAATGGACAGATTCTAGCCATTGCTTTCACTACCGCTGGCGTCGAGGGGATCCTTAATGGAACCTTTATTGTACTGTGCTTGACTGCATTGTACTTGTTAATTTATCGTTCTCCGAACAGGGCCTCAAAGCGCCCAAGGCTTCTACCAAATCTCTCCCGACCTTTGGTGTACGGGAGTATGGCCCTCCTTATTATTATTGTATCCGTGAGTGCAATAAATTGAGCGCTCTTGAAACATTGGCCATCGTGTGCTCATGGAAAGAAGCATTGGTCATGCACCATGGCACGGGTTGTTGAGATATCCATGGTGATTGGGAGGGGAGACTCTCCTACAACCTTCCTGGATGGAATCACAGATCCACTAGCCATCGCAAAGACCCTTTTCCTAGTTCTTGCTGGCTTAGTATCTGATGCCTTGCTGGTACGTGATTACGAGCGTCGATTGCAGCCATCCCCCTCACCCACAACCTCTTAGATGTGGCGCCTATGGGTTGTGTCAGACCGCAATCGATATGTTGTTATCCCCCCAATACTGACCTGGCTCATCTTACTCGGTGAGCGCCGTCTCTTCCTGGAGCTTCTCTGCCCAAATTCTAAGCTGAGCTGCTTCAGTCACAACGCTCAGAGTTGGAGCATTCTACATTCAAGTCAGTAAGGAACCTAGCGTCCAGCTTCCAGAAATCTCAAGGTGGATACAAGTGATTGGGTTTGCGACGATCTTGTGAGCCTTCTGTCCTCTGCTTTCTTGATTGGATGTAATCTGATGATGAGATTGGAGCACCAACGTCTACTGCGCGGGTAAGTGACTGCCCAAGACGCCCGAGCCAGGAAAATTGAACTCTTCATTCGCAGTCGGCCTCATTGTGTGTATCTGCAGAATCAGAGCAAAGTCCATCTTCAGCAACCATGATAAGCTCAAGGTAAACAATTTACAGCCTGATGGATCAGCGGTCAAGGGACGTTGTCTGACAAGCTTTCTTCAAACCCAGTTCTTGCTTGTCATTATCGTGGAGGGTGCCGTAGTCTGGGGGTGAGTTGACTTACCTGGCATATGTCAAGACTAATACTATCTTGCATCACGACCGCCTAGCGCCTGGACAGTATTTGTCTTCGTCGCCTACCACACAAACTCTCCGCTCATCAATATGGCATTTGATGGATGCCCTGCAGCAGCCGGCATCGCATTCATGCTCATCAATGTCAGAGTGGGACTTGGACGAGATACCAACCCAACGATGGTCAATCGCGTTTCTGGTCCCCCACTACCAACTTTCGCCCATTCGACCACATCAGACTCCTCGAGTATCCCAAGCTTCAAGATGGCAGAGTTAGCGAGCCATAAGTCATTCGAAAGGTAATCGAAGATCAAATGGTGTACTTGTATGTATCTGTCTGTACTCGTACGAGAGAGACCCTCCCTTTCAACTGTGTTGTAAATGGAGATAGCTGTGAGTAGGATGCATTAAGAAGAAGCTGCGAAGAGTCAGGACTTCTCAGTGGGCAGTGAGTCTTGCTGATCGGTAACCGGCAGTTGTTGGATATTTTTGAATACCAGCCTGGAGTCCCAGGAGTTGGCAGTTTGATATCATCAAGGGCCCAAATGTGAGAGCCAAGAAACCGACCCTGCCTACCCCACCCCAGTCAAGGTCGATTCATCTCGAAGCTAGCCTGGTCGCTGCTCATCAGCACCGGGCCAACCAGCTCGACGTCGTCATCACTGGGTACTCCCGCCGGATATGCGAATGTAATGGGTGCTGAGGGATGTCTATTCCCAGCGTCGGTGTTTTGAACCCCATTCCACGACCGGCCTATCGTGACCCTAAAGATGATCAGCTGTGGTGACAAGGCCTGTGATGATGACCTTGTTCAGTCAATTTGGAAACCACTGATGTAGGAACGACTTACGTTGAAGATGATGTATAAAGTGCCAAATATCGGGGTGATGATGGAATCGCTGATTTGTGTTTCAGCACTGGGCGTCACAAGAAGGTTGATCGAATAAACGAGGCCGAAGAGTGTGAGCGGAAGGGCTGTTTCGACCAGAGTGATTAGGGCAGCTGAAGCTAATGAACTTGCACTTCGAGAATCCGTCAAGGATGATATCCCTTTACGAGCGGAAATGAGACGAATGCATAGAAGAGACGTGATTAGGACGTTTGTCGCAACAGCGAGAAACACCGATGTGCTTGAAACTAGCCGTGTTGCAATGCCTTCCTGAGAGTAAAGCATTTGAACAGAGGTCAGAATCCCCATGGCTGCGGGAGTCCATTAATATCAAAATGGTTGTTTCGTTATAGAAAGCGGACACGGACAAATTGATGCCAAATAGGCCATTGTAGGCAGCACGATTATCCAATATGTATCGTTCCAAAGAAGGAAGCACCGATACAGCTGGGGAAAGACGGTTCTTTACTGCTCCATTCTTGACAATAGTAAGACGCCTCACCAAAAGTGCATCCCCAATAAAGATGAACGCAAACAGCGCCAAAGTGGAAAGGATGCGATCCCAAGAGAGTCCTTGATTGACTAGATAGTTGCCACTCGGGAATGGGAATTGGAGAAGTGTTTGAAAGACGTTGAAGCACTCCAGGAACGTCCAGAGGGAGAAAAGACTGAATATAATGAAGCTTGTCGTGATGTATATCCCTCTCCCTGTTCTGAGATCTCTCGGGGTTTCAAGAAATGCTGAAAGGCCGTATGTGCACATGAAAAGCTGGATTCCTTCCAACTAGTCAGTGCAGGCTACGATGACGGTATTGAGACTTCGAAAGCTCACCTGCGGCAAATATCTTCAGTACGACAGTAGCAAACGAGAGTTGTGCATCCAAAAGGCGAAGGTGTTCGCTAGATTGGTTTTCATTGTTGTTACCCATTTCTTCCGCCCAGGGGGCCAAAGAGGGGATACGGGTTACACTGGTGGCTTGTCTTAGTGAGCTAGAGCAATTGATCTGAACTGAACTAAGAGTGTGGCATGACGGTCGAACGAGGAAATTTGAACATTGTCCGCAGCTCGAGACCCTGGAATGCCGTAACGAGAATTTTACAAAGATTGTGACCTTGAACCGTCAAAGAACACAAGCCTATGGCTTGCCCGTGGCTTCGCCACGGGGGTGGTGATTCATTGTTAGACATAGCTGAATATTCAATTGTTGGACATAGAAATTAAATAAATTTACTATTTACACTATACTAATCCAGAAAATGCAAAACTTCTGGATACACAATATTTTTAGTAGTAAGAATGGGGCGCCCAACAGGAACCGTGTGACTTTCAGCTTACATAAAATATTACATAAGATTATAGGCCTCGAGTTCCCGTCCTGTTTTCATATAATAGATAGATAGATAATAGATTCTCAAAGGCCCACCTCATGTTACTACTCTGGACCTAAAGCACGAAGTTAAGGGTTGGAGTTCTCCACGGGTTTCGCGTAAACTGAGGTAGATGATAGCCATACATTTATTTGAGGTTTTTTGGATGTTGCATAGAAAGAGTTCACTGCTGAACGGAAGCCCAGTGAAGCCAAGTCGCCACAGTTTGGCGTTATTTGTCCTAAACCTGGGATAGGGGTCATTCGTTTGCTAGTTTTTTGCTACCATCATCTTCCGTTCCTCTGTTATACCAAAGCGCAACATAACTACTACAAACATAGCGACCGAAAACCAAGGAGAGACACAATTGCTAGCTCGTTTACATACCGAAAATCTTATCGACGGCTCGACCAATCATCGAAAAGAAGCCCAAGCTTGGAGGCGGTCGGTTGCGGAGATCCTGGAGCTCTTTCTTGAGCGCGAGAGTCTCTGCATCCGCTTTCGACGCTGCACCTTTGAGTTTCTCCTCAAGGCTGGCCGTCTGAAGCTTATATTTATCGGCAGCTGCCTTTTGTTCCTTGCGGTAATCCTCCCGCATAGTATTCATCTTCTCGTCCATCCGGTCCTTCTCATCCTGGAATCTCGAAGAAAGTTGTTCGGACTCTTCGCGAACCCGGTCCATCTCTGCCTGCAGCTTTCTCTGCGATTGCTCGATCTCTTTTCTCGTCTCTTCGTCCTTCTCCCTGATTGCCTCTGTTTCAGACATGAGCCACAGACACGATGTGGAGTGAACGTGGCGCCAACTTACCCTTCATGTCCATCTCCATCTTCGCCATCTCTTCCTCGTGCTTCCTCAACTGCTCCAACAAGTCCTTGTTCAGTTCCTCGCCCGCGGCGGTTTGAAGAATATCCTTATTCTCGTCGACGATCTCTCTCTGGATCTGCAACACAAGCGGTTTGTTCTTGATGATATCGCGCAGGATATCTCTCGCAGACTCTGCAGTGGCATCGTGCCTCATCATCTTCCCACCTTTATCAAGAACAGGCTTGAAGAATATGTCTTCTGTCGCCAACTCCTTCTCTCGGGCTTCAGCGACATCGAGGCCAACTTGGCCCCACATGTTAGTGACGATGACAACGTTCTTCAAGGTTGTGTCACCGCAGAGCTGGCGGAACATCTTGAAGTTACGCGTGTCGATACCCCCCATACGGAAATCGGAGATGCGATGGACGTAGATCACGCCAGCGAGTTTCTTTCCGCCTTCGTACCTGAGGATCGACGCAAGTAAGTCTCGCTATCGAGCTGAACCAGAGGTTGCCAGACTTACGTGGTGGCTAGGAATGCTGAGATCATTCGCAAAATCTCGGTGTCGCTCTTGGTCGTGTCGTCGAACCCCGGTGTGTCGATGAGGATGACATTTCGGCCATCAAGCATGAAGGGCGTCGCAATCTGGACGATATTCGTGCAAGACTTCAGGCCCCTACCGATCCTGAACTCTGAGCCACTGGCCGTATTGATGAACTAGACGATGTGGGCACGCATCAGTACTTGATCCAGCTGACGAAGCCTTAAAAGACGCTGCTCACCGTTGTCTTTCCGCTGCCAGTCGGTCCCATAACTCTGCGATCGGCCATCATGATCAGTGAGGATTCGCTGCGACAAAAATTATACTAACGCGATGATGACCTCATTATCCTCTTCAGCCCGCTTTCCGGGAGCAGAAGTGTGGTTGGTGTGAGCAGGAGCAGGGGCAGTACGTCCAGATGCCTTCTTCCCAGTGGGATTGGCATTACCTACTGCCGGAGTATCAATGTTGACGAAGCTATATTAAACTCAACATCAGTCCGCGAGCCTTCGCAACCAAAGGAATCTTACTCGGAGTCGAAGTCATCGTAAGAGTGGGAGACAGTGGCTTTGGGGAACGATGGGCCGTGTTGGTAGGCTCTGAGAGGATCAACGGGGTGCTGGGTTGCAACAGGCATGTCGTTAAAGCTGGGGTGCTTCGGATAACATGGGAACATGGATGGTGAGGTTTTTATACGCGTTCCCTGCGCAGCACCTCGTGTCTACACGTGTGGAGCTCCAAGTTCATATCTAAGGCGTCAATCGCGATAATCTCAAGCCTAGCCCACGATAGGTTGACTTCGGATGTGTATTCGGACTTCGTGGGGTAAATAATGTTCCCTGTCATAAATAGCTATCACGTTCTAGCTTTATGTACGACCAGAGATATATAAATAAAGACAATAACACAAATTTCTCTTCTCAATTCTGGGATTTGGCACGAGGCCAGCAAGCGACAACCCAGGAGACTGACGTTTTAGTCTTGCACCTATTTCAGAAATATCCTCCAGCTGTAGCCATCGCGTAGTACCGTCTCTTTTCCCTGGAAACACCTCTTTGGCGGGCGGCAAGAAGAGATGGCGATGGAACGGGACCATTGGTGCGAGACAAAGGCGGACTCGCTGACCGCTGAATCACATATAGCTGCGTCCTATGCTCCTTCTCAACGCGATCCTTTCGTTCCACCTTCGGCTTTGCAGCTGTTGTCGAAATCTTTACATGGCCACCGGTAACCACAGTTTTCAGCGTCCCTGTCCTTCTGATTGCTCGGTATTCCCTTTGAGCCATCCCCTCGACAACACAAGTGCGTTTCCGCTCCTGGGAGAGCTCTTCTACCAGAGGAACAGGTGGCAGTGCCTTCTCGTACCCCCCGGATGCGCGGCTGCTGGTTCCGTTTCCCATACCATTCTCCCTTCTACCTTGGGCTCGTAGCATTTCCTCCCGCTTGACCTTGATCTTGTGCTGTTTCATGAGCTGGAGGGTGGCCTCTAATGAGACGTAGTAGGTCCCTGTGCAGGCTCGGTCTCCTTTAAGCCTCCCACAGCAGGAGTATTTTCCCTTTGCCGCTTGGGGCGGGTTAGGATGATTGCACTTGGAGTTGTTGCATTGATTGTGGAGATACGATGGCCAACTCTTACGCCGGCTAGGTCGAGAGATTATGTCGCGTTTCAGCCATAGCCAGAACCTAGCTGTGTATACGGTGACAGACAATCGCAGTAAGCAACGGCCTTATTTGTATATATCTAGGTAAGATGCTTACAGAGCATATGGTTCGAATATCGCGCGTGGCGCGTCAGAGTTCAAGGAGAGTCTCGTTCAATCAG
This sequence comes from Coprinopsis marcescibilis, assembly GCA_004369085.1. Taxonomy (NCBI): domain Eukaryota; kingdom Fungi; phylum Basidiomycota; class Agaricomycetes; order Agaricales; family Psathyrellaceae; genus Coprinopsis; species Coprinopsis marcescibilis. The sequence continues at coordinate 60,395 of ML210215.1, forward strand.
CTGAGGCGAAGCGAAAGGAAAGTAGCTTGAACGAAGGTTTTGAGAACACCGGCTTATATCACTTGACATGGTGTATGTACCGGTGGCCTGTTGTGAGAGGGCCACCGGTAACCGAGGAGCCATTGGGAATAATGGGCAAGTACTTTGAAGTGGCATGTTGGGACTGCCAAGAAATTACCTAAAGGTGACAAAACTCCCTGAGTGTAACATACCAACCGGTAATAGTAAGACTCAGCACCCCTGAAGTGGCAACTCCTCATCGGTCCCATTTCTGCTGCTATATACATAGAGGAGATGATTCCATAAATGGTCAATTAGCAAAGTTTCTCGTTAGGGTGTGTACTTAAATTACGAACGCAACGTTCTAACAATATAGTGCCCGATCTTAATAATAGTAAAAGACGTTCTAAAAACTGAAATGATGTTCATTCTGCTCCTCTACAGGTCCCAAATATCGATTCCATTCCTCGACACTGGTTCAGTCAGTAATGTACTGCACATTTTGTAGCAACACTAACTCACTTGTAGGCCGCTGGTGCAGCCATCCATGCCATTGTCGTGTCCTGCACTGATAGTGACGTCTGGTTCGTTATTGGGTGATGCCATTGGTTGGGGAGGGTTGCGTGCTCCGACGTCGAACCGATGCTACTCCAGTCAGACTGTCCTTCCTGGTCAGACGTCCAGATATTGGGGATGCTTGGGGGTACAATATCCCCAAATTCTGCCGAACTCGCACCAGGCGGAAGGGCGGACGATCGATAGGGGTCGCCCGCGATGCCCATGAATGAATAAAGATCGCCCAATGACGCAGAAGGTTGTGTATCGGTGCTATTATTCGGAATATACGATGTCTCGTACCCGGGAACCGATACTCCGCTCAAAGCGCACAGCTCGGATATGATATCTCTAAGGCAATGTTAGTTCCTGATTTTCGATGGGGAAGGGTTCAATACGTACACCAAGCGACCCGAGACAAGCCAGCTAGAGAGTAGGAGAGTCAGAAAAACGAAAAGAGCTGATATTCATAAACAGGTACTAACCCAGTCTCCCCTTCTTTGAGCACACGTAGACAAGTTCCCAAAACCTCCAAGCTTTGCTTGGGGTCATAAGGCGATTTGGAAGCCCGACCGAGCCAAATACTGACCAAAGTCGCTAACGATGAGGCAAAGGTAGCTTGCTGTGGTGAGCATAGCACGCTGTCAGCTTGGGAGCCGCCAAGAGTAAAACCATGAAACTCAACTATAATTTGAGGTGCTATGTACTTTTGTCGATTCAATGCATTGACAGCCACCTCACTGCAACTTCGAGCGGCGTCAACGCACACTTTCAAAGCTTCTGCCGCAAAGGGCGAGCTTCCGTGAAGGAAAGGCCTGTGGATCTGAATTCGTAGGAGTTGATATGTTGTGTGGAGGTTGACCGCTTGATTCCAGAAATGGACATTCGGAGTGCGGGGATCCCAAATAACTATGACGAAATGAGCAGGGTTTCAAATCAAGATTCATTCACACCCACGATAGTTCGGAAGGCTTGATATCCACTGGTCTAGCAGCAGGTTTAGACGAGATACTGTACGGCGGGCCCATTCTTCACCCATTGCGCCTGTGGAAGCTTTATACTTCTTCGTCGAATATATCGTCCGAAGGGTCAATTCAGCGATCTCAGACAACTTCAAATATCGAATGAAGCCCGTAATCATTGACGGTTGACCGTCTGGCTGAATGAAAGCTGTGCGGGAGTCTGATGTCTCCGAGTCCCAGTACTCGTCGTCGCATTCGATTGGGTAATCAACGTCGATGCTAATGAATAAGCGTAAGACGGGAGAGTCCAGATCCAACAGTAAAGAAAATTGGCTTACTCCTCTGCACAGATGCCAGGAGGCCGTCCCAAGATTAATCCTACAATCCTATCTAGCCAAATCAGCGACCTGCGCAATTATGATTAGTACGAGTTGAAAGTTTGAACCGTGAACATGGGTCGAAGCATACCAGAAAATACGTTTCTCTATCTCTTGCCTCCCATCGGGCATTGAATGGCTCCCCCGCCTGTGCCATCCTTTCTCGATGGAAAGCCGCAAAGCAGTTCCTGTGATATTCCAGCCTGCTGAAGGTGTCGATCCTCCGATCAAGTAGAAAGCAGAAAGCTATACGTAGATATAGGTTAGATGTTCCCTTCTAAACTCTGACGCACATACCGCGCAATATTGGACGTCTATGGTCTGTGCTGTGCCGTACATGATCACACTTTGCGCCGGAAGAGTTTGCTCGAGGTATAGCCAACCTGCGGAAGCGACCGGTGGATCCGCACCAAGGTCTCGAGCAGGTACAAGAACACGCTCATCGTCGACGTAACGCGCCGCGCATGCGCAAGCCGCTAGGAGTACTCTGGCAAATTTCCTGTCTGTTAGATGGCGCCGGTCCTCCAAATCCCTGCTGAAGGATGGCCGATGGAGTACCGGAAACTGCACGTGAACTCGCGACCAGTATGCGACCAACAGAACGTCAAAGAGATCAGGTTCAGGATATATGTACTCCGGTTCCTCAACAGATGGCCGCAGCTTTTCCCACTAATATAACGCGTTAATTAAATGTGTACGCTATGAGCCCAAGCTGAAATCTCGTACCCAAGCATTCCAGAAACGTGGTCTCCGTATTGGAGTTGGATTACGGTCAACGGTGCCACCAATGATACCGTCCTTGATCATCGCTACTTGAGAAACGAAGGAATGGACGCTGTGTAATAAGAATATCATCGTCAGAGTGAGAAATCGTGGAGTTTCGAAGTCAACGAACCTCCCCTCGCCAAAGTAACGATAGTCCATCGGACCTTCCAGGGACAGTTGGCACAACTTCTTGGATAAGATGACATAGTCAAATTCCTTTGATGGCGCACTCTGGCTTTGAGGCTGGAAAGGGGAGATCTGGGGAGATATATTGCGGGAAGGTAGAGGAGAGCTCGAAGGATGCTCTGTGGTGTCAATTACGCTGCTCCGATACAAACGATGGTCCTGAAACAAGCGGCATCAAAGGCTGATCTCGCGGCTAGAAAATAAGCGTTACCTTCTGCAGCCCAGCCTCTAGTTTCCTAATTCGATCCTCCAGTTGCTCAATGTATCTATGATGCGAGATCAACGTAAGTACAGCCTTTAAGCTTTAAATCCCATGAAATGACTAACTCTTGCTGTGTGTCTTTTTTCTGACAGCGCCAAGGTTAACCCGTGTGTTATGAATTAGAAAATCGGAGCATTCCTCATACCTTTCGTCGCGGTATGGTGTGTGCACACTCGATTTCAAGAGCCACGCAGTTTGTGCAAGTCCGGTTAGGCATAATGGCACTGTCGCCTACATGGAACTTGTCAACATTTTTGACTTCGCCCCGTGAAGTCGCAACTTACACTTAACTAAAGTAAATCATGTTAACGACGCGTCGCGGGCTTGACGAGGTGACCACTCACTCTTCTTTTTCCTACAGGCGTCGCAAGCGCCATGAAGTCGTCTGCGCTTAGCAGGCTTTGCTTCCAGCTCCAGGCTGGCTTCCCCGTCGGAAGACTGATTGCTTCGATCATCATCACGATCAGACATGGGTGGCAAATTAGTGTGATGTAAACCAGTGAAGACTCGAACGCGACAGAGAACGTGAGGTGTAGAGTCGAGGGGGAGTAGTTGCTTGGACATCGTGGTTTTCGCAAGGAGAATATAAAGGATTTCGAATCTCGAAGTCGCGAAGCTGTGTGTCGGAAACATTGTACATAACGCAAGGGCATTGCCTACTCGATATGATGCAACATGGGTTTACGCCGGCGCAGCGATCACAAATAACTTTCTCTTATGGGGATGGGAATCATCCAACATGTCTATTCTTTCCGAAAGGTTGGAGAGAGAAATCCAGCGCTCAGCAATCAATTGGGATCTTCGGGTTTCGGACCGCAACGAATTGGACCCCAGAAATCGTTTTGATCGCCTGTCTGCACTTGCGAATTATGCGAGTTCAACGCAGTCAAACTTGAACGAGGATGAACATATGAACTCACGATTATGCCCCAAGCTCCAATATCTGGCTCGCAGTCAGACATCATAAAATCCGCAGAACATACCGGGCAGTAATAGCCTTCATGGAAGCGGCGCAGTCCCGTCGTTGCATCGAATAAGGAGTGGATGCCTTCCCTAAATGAGGCCTACACAGGAAAAGGGTGCTGCGCAACTAGGAACGTCGGTAAACGATATATTGATTTACATCTGCCGCAATATCCCCCTTCCACAGTGACTGTGCAAAATGTCACGGATAGGCGGACAGCTAGGCGATGATCATTCGATGTCAGTCTGGTCGTCAAGCCTATAGGCAGAGTGGTGAGGCAAAAGCAAATACATGGTGCTGGAAACTTACCGAGAAACCCTGTTGGCTCAAAAAGAGTCACTGGAGTTGTCGCTGCCGCGAAAGCTCCAGCCGATACCGGACTTTGACCTTCACCCACGAGTGCGATAGTTGGGAGTACCCTTGTAAGTCTACTATGATTAACGAAACCACGTTATTCTGCGGTGCACGTTTCGAAGTGGATGCCGATGAACGAGGAAGACCATTGAGATCGCTGAGCACGTTTCAAGTGACCTTACACCTGACGGAAAGAAATTAACAACAATCGAATCATCGTTACACAGAAAGCCTCAGGCTGTTGACCCACCATCATCAGGAGTAGTAATCCCCCAGGTCGCCGCTTATGCGAAAGCAGCGCCCAGAAGCTTATCAAATCTGTCTGATAGAAAGGAGAACTTGATCCCTCGGAAGCTTCTCAGAACCACCAATTCAATGCGCCACCGAACCCAAAGTCACAAGAAACAAGCCATTCCCCGTGAAATTCTTCCTCTGAAAGCTTTGAATCCATCTCAACCGGACATTGTGACCGAGATTTGTTTGTCACAAAACATAAATGGCAAGTTCCTCTCGGTTCGCTTATGTGCTTACCGGAAGTGCTTACCAACGGCTGAGCGACATACCCGACGGTCTCGAACGGTGTTCAAAATCCAAAACCTTGGTACACCACGCGAAAGATTATGTCTCGACGACAGATTGTTTCATTTCGTAAATATTTCTATTAAGAAAAGCCTAAATTATCCGGACAGGGTATCGCGTTCACCTCCAGGGCGTTTCAGATAGGTGGGAGGCGAACATCAGTAACAACGACAGATAGGTAACATAAATACTTGACGGGGGAAGGAGAGATCGATATTCACGATGCGAATGACTGGTCATAAGCATAACCTTGGTCTTGTGTTTGGCCTGCGAGATAACTATTCCAGTCGTCCATGCTAGAAAAAAACGGATCAGTAAACCTAGACATGCGTAGGAATCGGGCAACCCGTACTTTAGAGCCGTTGGTGGCGTCATCCAGAACGCCATAGGATTTCCTTTCCGATCAGCAGCAGGGTCGGACTGCGGCTGTGGCTGGTCCCAATTCACGCTGGAGCCTTGGGACGAACTGTTGTCACTCGAAGGATACGCAAAATTGCCGTCGTGGCCGGGGACAGGGTATGTTGAAGCTGGGGCATCCGGATAATTGCCAACCGGCTGGTTACCAGCAGCAGTGTAATCGAGGTGAGCAAGCAGGAGGGTTGTGAGATCCCAGTTAGGATTGAAGCTTGATTGCGATTGCGAATATGAATGGAGAGGGGGATTACTGTCTGAACCAGTCGTGCTATTGCTTGGGCTGAGGCCCGGAACTGGGTTAACAGCATGCTGTGCAGGTGGTTGCTGCAAGGTTGAAAATGGGGGATCAGGCAGTTGAATTGGATACGATGGCTGGGGATGGTTGCTTGCTTGATCCATGGTTCGACCGATATGCTGACCGCTAAGATGCATGGGATGTTCGTGTGGGGGGTATTCAGCCTGTTCGTGTACTGGATTTCCGTCCCGTGCCCGTTTCTTCGATACTGGGTCCTGCGCAGGGAATTTGAAGTTGACGTTGGAATCGTCAGTGGGGATCGGGATCTCAGCACGAGCGCAGAATTCATTCAGCATGTCCCTGAGTCCAGAGCCCAGTGGTAAGCCCCAGATCCATTGCCCACGGGGGAGTATGACTTACCTAAATCTGCCAGCGATATGCCACCTAAACATTTTTTAGCTAAAATGTAACCGTGGCGCACACAAACAAACTTACCTTTTCTCTCCTTGTTCCAAGCCATTAATGAGGCTATGGATTGCCGACAGTTCCTTCTGCGGACCGTATGAAATTCCATTGCTCCAGATTCCCCAAAGACTCGTAATCAGGACTGTACCAGCAATGAATGACGTCAGCTTTAAATAGAAGAAGGTTAGGAAATAACGGCGGGGAAAGGTCGGTTTAACACCCACATAAGCGTCATGCCACATAAACCGTTGCCTGCGCATAGAGTGTCCTACGATCCTGCTCACCGCTCGAGCAGCATTATTGCAGATTGCGAGCGCAGGAAGTGTGAGATTAGATCTTGACCGCAAAAAGGGCCGATGAATGTGCATTTGAAGGCTGTAGAAGGAGGTATGCAGGAGTAGTTGCTGATTGAAGATAGCGTTGTCAGGTACGCTAGGGTCCCATTGAACTATAAAAGCCCTTGCGTCAGTCACTGAATTCAAAGGGAGAATACATATATGACGCACGATACGAGGGAAGTGAAGCCTTCCATTTGTTCATCGACGAGTTGAGTTCCGTCACAATGCGCTGATCCCACTGAACACCTATCGATCCAGTTAGAATCCTGGATTTCTTCGTCGAGTACAGAGTTCGAAGCATGAATGCGCTGATTTCTGATAGCTTGAGCTGAAGATTGAACGCTGTTAGGAAGGATGGTTTTCCCGGAGGTTGCTGAAACGCCTGGCTTGGGTCGTCAACTTCGCCTTCCCAGTATTCGTCGTCAACCTCAAGGGCGTAATCAACGTCGATGCTTGAGATACGTCATGTCAATCAAATCCATCAAGGACGATAAAAAGGCACATACTCCTCGTCATTGAGACAGCTCGGACGTCCCACAGTTGCGCTGGACCATCTTTCTTGGAAGATGAGTGACCTAGATCTTGGTCAGCATAATGCATACAATTTCGAGGGGAAATCAGATACCAAAATATCCGCTTCTGCAGCTCTGTTTCTATCTTCGATTTGTTGAATGCCATACCCACACGGGTATGTAAACCTTTCTCCAGGCATAACCGGATGGCAACACCCAGCAATGTCCACCCCGTCTGAGGAGAGCATGTTCCTACGAAATAGAAAATGGCCAACTAAAAAAGAAAATCAGTCTTGCCAGCCTAAAATAGCCGTACTAGTTCACTCACTGCGTAGAACTGCAGATCATGGATTTCGGCATAGTCTATGATTGACTTCCGCAGCAACGGTGTTTGTGAAATATATTTCCACCCAGCAGAGGGTTCGGATAGATCGGGGTATTCGGGGTCAATGCTGAAGATCCGCGGGTCCTCCGAATAGCGCGACCCAGTGGACAAAGCCGCAAGCAAGACCATGGCAAAACCTTCGTCACGGAAGTGTCGCCCGGTTCTGACGTCTCGCATAAAAGATGGCCGATGCAGCACTGGTATCAGAGGATGAACCCGTTCGAAATGTGCTTGCAGCAATATTTCGATGAGGTCAGGTTCAGGAAACACGAAATGTGATCGAGAATTCCTGATGGTTTCTCTTTCCCACTTGAGAACAGTCAGAACGGCTTTCCTTAAAGGGGAATAGACATAGACGAACCGGACGAACTGTCCAAAGTGGGGGCCTCTTCACAGTAGGAAGTTGGTCAAGCAATGTTCCAGCATGCTCCTCCTCCCCTGACTTGGAAACGAAATATATCATGCTATTACGCAAGTCAGGCCTTCTGCATCGCATCATGAAGGGGCTGACTAACCTCGACTTGCCGAAATACCTGTTGACTGTGCAATCAACGGACAGACGGTCAAGATGCTGTGCTAAGCGCTCTTGAGAGATATCATCAGAGTCGTATTCTTCATCCTTGACGATACTAGAAGACTGAGGACTGGGTGCTTGAATGAGGCTTGATAGCCCTGTCGAGCCTGCAGGTGAAGCATGACGAATGCTGCTAGTATCCGTCTCATTCAAGGTACTGGAGCCTGGAGAGCTGTGTCGCTATGACAGTGTCAGACTGCGGACAATGATGCAAGCCAGCATGGGTGCTCACTGCGGCTGCTTCCTCCAACTGTCGAACTCTTTCCTCAAGTTGCCGAATGTACCTTCATTTTGACATACTAACGTGAGTGTATGTCAATACAGAAGAGTGGAGCTGTCACTGACTCGCGCTGTCTGTCCCTTTTCTTTATAGACCGTCAGTCGATGATCTCGGGTCAAATGGAACATGGGCGCGTACCGTCTGTCGCGGTATTGTATGGGTACACTCCGATTTGGTGGAAATACAATTGGAGCATAGTCCATTGGGCATGATCGAACTGTCGCCTACCGGAACATTAGTCAAAGTTTCTGAACTTTGCAGAGCTATCGCATACATTTGACTAGTAGGTGTCCATGAGTCACAACAGCAAAGGATCGACGACGAATGGCAACGTACTCTTCTTCCTCTTGCAAGTGTCGCATGCACCTTGCAAGCGCCTCCTTCTTTTGTTCAGCATGCCATAGTTGTCGGCATTGTCGTCCTCATCTGAATCATAGACAGGCTTTTCTCTCTCCTTCTCCTGGGCTGTCCTGTCGCTCATCTTTCTCGGGTAGCAGGGCGATGAAACTTGGTAATTCTCTGATAAATTTTGGATTGGCCGTGGTCGATAGTTGATACAACGTTGATAGTATGCGGAGGCCTCCACGCGAATCGCTGGTCCTATAAATCCAGATCAGCGTTAACAATGGCAATCCTTGCTACCTCTTCAATCTGCTTTGAGCTCTTTGTGGGGTTTGTATACGGGCGCTGGTTGGTAAGTAACTTTATGTAACTTTCAGTCAAAGTAACAATGGATATTGACATGGCTCCAAGAGATACTGCGCTGATGTTATGCATCAAAACGAATGTCACAGTGAAACGACCTGCCCTGAAGCGTGACGGTACCCCGCCCCGCTGGTCCCGATGTCCATGGACCATCACGCATCAGTGCTCTCACTGGCCAGTCGCGTTTCTGATCCTGACCGTAATCATCCATCCTGCAGTGGCAACTGCTCATTGCCAGATTGAATATCTGGCTGCTCTTACTACGACGATAGCACAACCCTTACACTGTGCCAAGTTCTATCGCGTCTTGGGCCGCCTGATCAATCGGACTCGCGACACGCCTTTCATCCACGGAACCATTTCAGGCACTTGTCACGCTCATCTCAGCCAATGTCGACCCAAAAACGCGCTGCTGGGTCGGACAACAGGTCTCCAAACGTCAATGCGAAGAGGACGCGAGGAGAAGGTGCGACTGACGTTGCTCCTGGATCTAAAATTGCAAGCCCACCCCCTGGGGCGTTCTTGGCTTATCCACCCATCGCGGCTGCGAGTCAAGAAGTCAAGAGAACAGCATTCCAACTGCCAACCCAATTCACGACTTTCTCATATGACGAGAATCATACGCAACATTTTGACAACTCGGCAATGCGCTACTACGTGAAGCCACCGCCTTCTGCCCGACTGGATTATGGGTACGAACGATGGATTCGCCAAGACGACGATAGGGGCAGGATTGACGCGCTCCTCCGAGCACTCGTCGACGCGAAGAAGGATCCAAGCAAAGCGCAGTATGTTCCGGACAACGGGGTTGTCTGCTGGAGAGGAATGATGACCAAGTACATCTGTTTTTTGTCCACACCTTACGTTATGCTAACAAATTGAAAGAATTCTGATAGGCCCGTATGAGAACCGCGATGCTTGGGACTTGAATGTCATGTTCGTAAACGGTGTCTTATACTTGGAGGAACACGCGACCGAAGCCAAACTCCGTGAACGGTGTGGATTGTTCCTTCGATTCACATACTCGGTGTATTCTTATAAAATTCATCAGGAACGACATGCCGCCGAGGCAGCGACAGCAGACGTATTATGGTTATTCTTTCGAATCGTACTGCACTTCCGATACGCCGACTCGCCAGACCACGCGAAAAAGAACAGGAGAACCTCCAGGTTGGGGTGGCGATGTCAATACAAATGTTCAATGGTGCAGCGTCGTTCGGACGAAACTCGGTGACACGCGGATTGTCATCGGTGGCGAAGTGGATTGTGTGAGAGGTATACCGTTCTCGTCGCTCCATATCTTCATCCCGAATGACCTATCAAACCTTCAGGACAATATACCGGGAGTACTGACACATTCGTCGAACTCAAGACGTCGATGGTCATTCGAGGACCGCATGACGAATCGAAATTTGAAAAGTAGGTGGTGCAAATGGTGTCATAGGCGCAATGGTTTTTAAACTTTCCATTCATGTAGGAAGCTTCTCAAATTCTACTTCCAGTCATTTCTGCTTGGCGTGCCTGTATGTTATCCTTGTTATCGCGGATCGCCCTTCCGTATGGCTTACAATTGGTTCCCTTAGGAAATCGTGGTCGGATTTCGGACACCAGCCGGTGTTGTGACAACAATTCAGTCATTCAAAACGATTGAAATTCCCCGACTCGTTCGCGGCAAGCCAGGGGCATGGGACCCACTGGTGTGCCTGGACTGGGGCAACACTTTGCTCGATTTCGTGAAGACTGTGGTTTCAAAAGAGACAAATCCAGAAACACAAGACGCGTCTAGACAAGTCTGGCGACTGTCGTTTGTTCCTGGAACCGGTGTCAATGTGCGTCTGTTGGGAGAGTCAGATGTTGACGAGGTTGTCAATGGCGAAGACCGGATTGGGTTTTTGCCGCGTTGGTACTGGGAAGAATTGCATACGTCCCAGGAATCGCCGCCGACATCCACTAGCGGGAAGTCAGCTGGGATTTCTTCTCAGCCAGGTCATACGCAATTGTCGCCACCCGATACGCTTTCTGGATGGAAAATCTAGTCGCTGATAACGGGCTGGGCATGTGGTGTTATGGGAGTTCCTTCTCTTGGACGATTCGGAGCCCGGCTAGCTCGCCGGTGAGGTCCCGGCCGGGCTCCGGAGACACGCGCTAAAGGAGAGAAGGTTGTCAGAGCGTTTCATTCTGTGATGTAACATCTAATCTTCAATGTAGTCTGTCCTAGTCCGTTCAGCGCGCTTGGTATGGATATCGGGTCTCCAGCTCTCCCATGCCGATGATGTCGATGTTTCGTTCAGCACTTTATCGTGGTCGTTGGCGGTGGACAGTAAAAATGGGCATAGGCGTACAAGCAGCGGTCCACATGCCTAACGTGGCGCACAGTCGTGTTACAGTTAAAGTACCACACGCTTACCCCCTTGCAGGTTGTTTGCGTTACCTGGTCCACCTCAAGGCGCTCAACAGGCGATACGCTGTCATGAAATGCATCTGTCATAGTAACATATATATGTATCATTCTTCGGACGTCGCGTCCTTCTCAGTTACAAATGTGCACTGGCAGTGTTGCCGTGACCGTGTTGTCCGCCTGGTTTACATCAAAACCTCCACGCAGACGTCCAGCCCACTGAGATGAAGCTTGGTGAGTCCGGCCCTGGCACCAGTGATGATTGTAACCGACAAGAACAGACTCGTGGCCAAGGGAGTTGGCCAACCGCAATCGGACAAGAAGGATGTGTCTGAAATGGCATTCTTTGGTGGAAGCTGTTAGTATTGTGATTCCAATCTTGTGCTCTGAGGTCATCATCGGGGTCATCTGATACACAGCATGATCTTGATCGTCCATTTTCGGTCTTGGCTGGCGGACTAACGGAGTAGACTGGCGGGAGCGCCGACGTGAAAAGTAGTGAGATATTCGGGTTGCAGTGAACGTGTAGACATAATGCGAGCGACTTTGAGGTGGTACAAGACTGAGACGGACAATATTAATTGTTTGAGCACGATTCGGTGGAGGTCCGCAGCATCGGAGGGCCGGCAAGGAGTTTTAAAGCCGAAACCCCGGGGATTGCCGATACGCGTCGTCGCGTTTGACACCAGCCCCCAAGCGGACCCACCCAATTCTCTCTCACCGCTATTACTCATCGCCCTCAACGCGCCCCTCGACGTCCAGCCCCTCCTCCACGTCGTCCGCCCCCCTGGGCTTCTTCAAGACCTCGTTGCGACTATTGAGCTACCGCCACGCGTAAATGGCGACTCCAGCATCCTCAGCCACGTCGCCCTCACCACCTATGGCTTATCTCTCCCATGCTCCTCTGACCCCACAACCCACGATGCCCTCCGTCAACGACTTCCACGAGAGAGACCAGAGGCAAAAGGCGGTCCAGAAGTTCCTTGCTAGGGCTGAAATATCGGTGGTGAGTAGAGCTTCATCGGTCTGGGCGCGTCGTCGTCGTCGTCGGCAGGCCAAGACATGATGGGGTCGTTCACCTACACAACGACTACCTCACGTGCAAGCCCTCGCACACGCCTCTACTTCCATGCTCCGTAGAGGCCCACTGCCATCTCCTTAATTAATGGTGAAACCGTAATTGAAATTCTAATAAAATTTCTCTCTAGGTGACTCGCGCACTTCGGGCGCGTCTATCGTACGCATCGTACAAGGCTGTTCACAACATCCCCCACGTACCCCTTCGTGACTTGGAAGCGCAGACCACTCAGATTCAGGCAGCGTCGTTCACCCGCACCATCGCCGCGAAACGTAAGGCGTCGGGCCTACCGCAGTCCTATTATCCTGCGCCGGGCACTCCAGGCCCAAGCACCGCTTCCCCTGGCCCAGGCAGCTTACGGAAGTCTGGGTCAGGAGCGATGTTGCCCCCGAGCTCAGTCAACTCTCCTCGAACGCACTACCCCTCTGTCAACGGGCACCCAAGTTCCGCGGCTCACGGCGAAACCACTTCTAGACACCCCTTCAACACGGCTCCCAATCTGTATACTTCCATACTAGCGCCCCCGCCCGCTAAGCATGCAAGAACGATCCATAATGCTAGTGATCCACCGGTACCAGCGCCAACGCGTCCGGCCCCATCGCCACGGCCACGTAGTGCTCATAAATCTCCGAGAACCGAAGTGGGACGTTCGCATGCCAAATCTCGACATTCGGACAAGTCAAAGTCGACACAGTCGCCAGACCGCCGCAAGGTCAAACGGGCTTCTGCCGATAAAGGCAAACGAAAACAAGCCAACTCTGGTGTTGACGCCGATGGCGATGTCGATATGAAGGCAGTAGTCACCCTCACGAGCTTGCGTCTCCATCACAGCAGACCATCAATTGGGAGTGCTTCATCGCCTCGTTCGAGCATCGATGGCTCCGAGACAGGTTCGACACTGTCCTACTCCCACTACGCCCAAAGTTCAGCTCGGTCAACCTCAGGTGCGATCGGGGCGCCTTCCTCTGTAAATGCACCTTCGACTTCCACTCCGGGCGATGCTTCTTTACGTCACCGTACCCCTCCCCCCTCTTCTGCCCCTATCCAAAACCAAAGCACTCCCCACGCAATGCATACGGCCAAGGATAGCGAGGCAGCTGATTTGATGCTCTTTTTGGCCACCTCTCCATCTCCCGCGCGTACATCCAAGGCGAGAGACCAGACCGCGTACCAAGCTCTCAGCGGCGGCGATTCAGCGCGTCCGAAGGGACGTGTCCTGTTTGCAAGTGGTTCCGCATCGGAACAACACCCCGGGGAATCGCCTGGTGGCCAAGGTCTGTTGCGGGCACCGCCAAATCTGTTGAGAAGCGGCGAGGGCAGCTTCACGTCGAGCATATCCAGCATTGGCAGCGACCTTGGTGGCAACCGAAATCCGACTTCCCCTTCCATGCGGACCATCTCTTCCCCGGGTTCGGCCCCCAATCAACTCCTCCCACCCCCTCCGCTATCCTCCCTTCTGCCCGCAGCAGCCCCGAATCATGCTGCACCCAAAAAGCCCAGCTCTGCCGGAGAAAGCCCTAGACCCAGTAATCAAGGTTCATCGCAGGACATTAATTTTAGCGAGTATATTAATGCCTCGCCTTCTCCTGCCCGGGCTGGGGCTCAGGGACTCAAACCCAATCATAGTCTACGGGCCGATGTTGGGAGGAAACTCTTCGAAGAAGAGCAGATGCGGTTCGCGGCGCAGGGCCTAACCTCGACGGGTAATCCTCTTCCTGGAGCTGGTGCGCATGGTGTGGAACAAAGAGGCGAAAGTCAGCATGAACGAGTCCAGCAACAATCCTGGTCGGCGGGCATTAATGTAGCCCAAAGCTGAAATCCAACGTGAAACATTATGCATGTGCGCCATGTGGATTTGAAGACGGGTTTTTGGTAAATGACGGTGATGAAGCCTGCTTCCCATTCATGATCAAGCTCACGGATTGAAGAAGCCCAACGACACAAACACGACGACAGGCCAACAACTGTAGATTTCTTTTCCTTATTCTGTCCATTCGCATTTTGGCATTTCTTTGCTTTGCGGTTCTCGGCATCCCTGTCGCCATGGTCGCTACAGCAAGGCAACTGACTTCCCTTTCCCTCGTATTATATCGCCAACCTCAATGATCAATCTCAATCTCAATTTCTTTCCTCAAGGGACTGGTACTGTCCCAATGGATCCCAAACCAAATCACGTTTACGTTGTAACACCACAGCAAGTTTCTCACTCGCACGACAGCAATCTCTCAAGTCCGGCAACAATGTTCAACTCATCAAGTTCAAGTCCCTCTCCAACTCTCCTTCAGTTTCTATCTATCTATTCATCTCTCTCTCTCTCTCTCTCTCTCGGCCAACACGAACGCCCGATGAAGCAAGAACTGTATCCTTTTTTTCCTATCCTCTGCATGGACTCACTCTCATTAACGACGGCCACGGACACGTTTCCTGCTTTCCTTTTCCTTCCCGGTTCTTTCAGATGAACGTGTTTCTTGGTTGTGCTTTTGGCTACTGGTTGGTCAAAGGTATGGTCATGACTCGGGTTCCTGATCTGAAAGTCTAAACCACCCCATCCGTCTGCGTGCGGATCGTCGGCTGGTGGAATGTAGTGGCCAGTCCTCTACTTGGGGGCCTACCCTGGCCCCCACATCCCTCTTCCTCACTTCCGTTCATTTTGCATCTATGACATCAAGACATGATGATGGTGATGATTATTTATTACCTCTACCTCTGGTATCTCGAGGACGGACTACTTGCTTTTCTATTTTCTTGAGGACGCTATCATGTAGTTTGTATATAATTCATTCAACTTGTGTACATTTTTTTGTATCCTCATCCTCTGTCTGCAAGTTATCTTTCTTCTTTCCCTACCTTTGTATGCGTTCCATAGCATGTATGTATCCTGCCTGCCCTGCCCATGTTCATGCCCATGTCTCCTCATTATTTTCCATCATTCTACTTTTAACTTTATTTGTTCATTCATTCATTCGATCTGAATCGACTTACCTTTGCATCTTGATTGCTCTGTTGTTGTCCCTTTCTCGATGGCTGTGTAGTTTATTAAACTTATTTCTATCGTTTATAGTTCGTTTTGAATTGGATTGTACGTTGTATCCTAAGCATTGTGCGTCATGCATGTATGGGTCCGTATCATCGTTGCTTCAGGCCCTGAGTACGACGAGGCCATTACTGGATCATGAAGGGTTTAGGTGAAGCAGGATAGTTATTGGTGTGATGGTACAAGGGTTGTTCCTGCGTTGCGAGCAACGTATGCACTACGTCATCGAGGAATGTTCAATTACCTCCCCTCAAAGTTTCTGTTTGATAGCGTCATATATCTTCTCCATCTCGTCCTTCTCAAACTTCTTGACTGGCCAGCCAATTACCAGCCCCTCGTCGTCGCTTGTAGAGGGTTTGGGGATGACGTGGAAATGCACATGGGGAACCTCCTACGATGATAGAAACCGTTAGCGAAAGCTCCAAGCGAGACATATATACATAGCGGATCAGTTGCCATGCATCTGACAGAAAACGAACCTGGTGGGCGATTCTCCCGTTGTTCTGGAGGATGTTGTAGTCGGGAACACCCTGTGCAGCAGCAATCTTCTTTGCAATAGGAAGGACGTCTGTGAGGTGTTCGTCGGGAAGCTCATGGAGCTTCTCGGCGTGATCTGGAGAGTCGGAAGGACAACGAATCCGTCCACTGAATTGAGTGGGCTGGTAAACGTTTAGACGGTGCAATGCGTACATTTAGGGATGATCAGAGCGTGTCCTTTGGATAGCGGACCAATGTCGAGGAAGGAGAAGCTAGTTTGAAGGAATTTGGGCACGGGTGGTCGTCCTTTTAGCAATACATCTTACCTGAATTCGGTCTCGATGAGCTTATAGCTCGGAATCTCGCCTACGTGTTGAGAACGATAGATGAGCTTTTCATTCCAGAATGCAGCACGCCCTTTACTTGCCCTTGATAATCTTGCAAAAGATGCAAGAAGCTAGTTGCCTATGATCAGGTATATGTCAGTGTCTGTTTTTGGTTCCGTTGGTAGAGGATGAACCGGTATTCACTTGACGGCCATTGTGTGTATATCTGCAGATCTCGCGTCGGTGTCTTCGTTCTGCTCTAGGCTATTGAGATTACTCACGTTTGTATTGGATTTTGAGCGATGGAGAGCGTGGTGGTCAGCTGAAACCCCGGGTGCCTGAGCGAAACGGAGGACCTCCCACTGATGGCTCCTAACTGTGACTTCCGGTCCGCCCGCGTCCGTTTCTGGTCGTGAGAAATCGTTCCCATATTCGCGCTTCACAGAACTTTCGCTGTAACCACGCCCGACGGTGCCAGCAGCTACTTTTTCCTTCCTCCCCGTGGAACAAGAAGAATCTGTTTCAGAAAAAGCTGCCGCCCAATGGTGGCTACGACGATAGGCTGCGATTTAGACTGTGTCAGCGACGTACTGGAACATTTAGGATGACCTTCTGGACAACCTTTAAATGGGATCTTGGCTTCTGGACCTGCACCCGGACGATGGTGAAGCGGTGGTCTCTGCTCTTATGTCCCTCGTCATCATGAATCTTGGCTGGAACTGGTCTGTGTATCTGGGACTCTCTTGAACGGTGTGGCTTGCCTTTGCCCTGTACCGACGCCTGCTCTTTGCTCCTTGCAATACCCGGAATTTACGACGTCACGACATCTTACGACCAACAGGAATCCATCATGTTCAGCCTCTTGGGACCCGCATCAAATATTGGACCAAGGATAGCCAGAAGAGCTGTGATTATCACTGCCATGATTTTTAGCTCATTGGCGGCGTTCTTGATGCTGTGAGTTTTGTCTGATTCAAAGGTTCAAAAGTAAAAGAATCTCAGACCCAGTTGTAGTTGCGTCATGTGCTTCTCAGTTCCATATACCCGTGCTCTATACGTCCTATATTCTTCTCAATCTGAAGGCATTAGGTTTGGACTGTGGGGATGGTGTCCCGAGGGGGAGACGCTTTGCACCGAGAAACCTCAGTATGCTCCGCCCTTCTCCACGCCTTTTTCGGCCGCTAACTGCACACAGGCTTGGATATACCTGGGGAACGGAAATATCCAACTCGTCAGCGACTACAGGGTTGATTCTTTACCCTATGAGTGAGTCTGCGGGATAACTCCAAGTGGGATATTCCTGACCGTCGTATAATTACAGCATCAGTCGCCGTGTTCATTTTTATGATCGCCAGTATACCATCTCTCCGCAGCGACGCTACCAAAGCCCACAAAACTATCTCCAAAGTTCTGGCTACCACCTCGTTCACCCTTTCTCTACTGGCCTTCATGATTATGATCGCGATCTTTGGTCAAGCGAAAAATCGGTTCGAGGATGCTGGCGCATCAGCGAAACTTGGGCCATTGGTAAATGCTCAGTGGTGTATCTCCAATCATAGAAGCTGATTTCCATTTTTAGCCCTGCGTTTCTGCCTTAGCCACATTGTTCCTGGGCGTTGTCTGTGTCTTGACCTTCAAGGTTACTTCCTCGACACTTGAATCTTCGCCCGACGACATTCGGAAATTCAACGACATAGAATCCCATTTGACTTTCCCCCCAACAGCCCGTCGCTTCTCCAAACAGTACGGCACAAGGAAATACTGATTTCACAGCCTATGGGCAATCTCCTTGAATAAAGACGGGTTCATTCCTATGGATACCTTAACCAGTAGATCCGCTGAGCATGGTGATACTACGTCATTGCATATCCCTCAACGCTTTTGCCGTTGGACTTCGTCGGCACAGGCAACATCTCATCTTTTCTGGATCTCGCAGTTCTTTGTTTGTGGCTCTTATCAGGCAGTCGGATGGTTGTAGCGCACTGGTGGTACAACGTGTTCGGAAACCTCGTCCTCCATTTTTCTATATACCCTGCGCGACCCTTTGCTGTATGACAGCTTTACTCTTTTACTTCTTGTCCTGGTCGTGCTTTCAAAACATTGGTCGCCTCTTGTGGGGCTCACTGCAACTGTACACAGCACTGGATCTTCACAATGTGCAAGCCGCCGCGGATTAGTCACCGACGTACACTACTGGGGATTTCAACAATCTACTGTGGGTGTGTGACGAGCCGTTGGCGGATCCGTGTGGGATGATTGTCGATGCATTAATCGAGGCATTCGAGACTTGGAGACTTTGGATCGTCTCGAATCGCAAGCGTCATGACTTCATCTTTCTCATTTCTCTGATGGTGTCCTGCGTTGTTAAGGCCGTTGAGGGCCAAGGCTCCTGAGATCACGCTGAAACCCGTCAATACTTGGGTAGACTGCGTCACTGCGGGGACGGTCATTGGCAATTGCTGGACAGCAAGACAGACCCTCAATACCGGTCAGAACCTTTACACAAATTGGCACTCTAGCAACAACATTGTACGTCTGACTCAACCTATTATGCGACACAAAAACTCACTTGATGCCCAAAGACTAAATAATATATACTGTTCAAGTTGGGTCTTCCACGTCGCCTTGAAGCTCTCGTTCTCCCTGACGAAGATACTACAGTCGGAATCTTGATACGTATCCATCAAGCACGGTATGGATGTATGTCTGCCCCAAACAGAAGCGAATTCAAGGTTCGAGATCCGGTGGTGATTCAGTAGGTTTCCTTGAACCGATCCCCAACCTAGCAAATTATGATCAACATTACCGAAGGCTCAGCGATCTGGATGTGAGCGCCTGTCGTTCTTTGCCTCCCTTGACCCTATGCTGCATGAAAATAGCGCAAGGGCCATCTTATTCCTTATTTGTCTCCGAGTAGGCGAAGAGCTTGAGTAACTGGCTCTCAAAGTGTACCCTGCGATTGCCGGTGCCACCTTCATGCTCATCACTATTCGAACAGTATTGAACGCTGAACGTTGAACTGTGATATCATTCCTTCGGCTCCAAATCTTCTCCAAAATTTAATGTTTGTCCGTATTACAGATGCCCACATGAGTGAGCTTAAAACCTTCTCTCATGAGGGGCTGCATGTATCAGAATTTGGGACGACAAGATGTAAATGGGCAGCCACCAACCCAGCGCTAATCATATTCTTGACCTATTCAGTAAAACGTGTTCTTTTCACAAGCGCCAGATCTGCGTAGCTCATCGACATTGCTGGTGGGAATCAACCTCCACCCGATATTAAGGTTTGGGACGCACCAAGAACGTCCACTTCATCAGAGGCAATGAAGACGGTTTCATTCCCATAGCTGCTCTCATCAGTAGATTCGTTGAGAAAATCGATGTTGATATTGCGTCCTTCTTTTGCGCGACTTGCATTCCTTGATCTAACCCTACATCCTGATGTCCCTCTACCCTTTCAAATTTGTTGTGTGGCTTGATTGATCCCCGCCCTCTCATCACTTCAGGATCTCGCGATCCTTTATTTATGACTC
Organism: Coprinopsis marcescibilis; assembly: GCA_004369085.1. Classification (NCBI taxonomy): domain Eukaryota; kingdom Fungi; phylum Basidiomycota; class Agaricomycetes; order Agaricales; family Psathyrellaceae; genus Coprinopsis; species Coprinopsis marcescibilis. The sequence goes on from ML210215.1 coordinate 80,156, forward strand.
TTTCCCAGGCAGCCCTGACTCCGATGTGAAGATCATCACTCACTGCCTTCTCCCACTTTTAAAACCCAGAGGGGCATGTTTTGGTTTGGGTCAACTTTCTATGTCTCTGGGAACTCCGATCAATGTTGTCTTACGTGCGGGTATCGAAGGCTTTCTTTGGGGTGCCTTTGTTGTGCTACGCCTGGGCGCACTCTACCTTGTAGTTCAGCAGGCTTGGAATTGTCACCCCCACCCTTTCTCTCTGCGCACTACCCGCGACCCATTGGTATATGGCAGCTTTATCCTTTTGATTCTCCTAGTTGGCGTACGTGCAAACCCTTTCTCGCATTTTGTAAACTGCTCTCTGATTTCAAGCCACAGCACTGGATCTTCACAATGTGCTGGATGGTACAAGCCACTTCGTCGGCGACCACGGGAGTGCCGCCGATGTTCAACATTATGGAGCCAGAGAAGCTATTGCGGGTGGGCAACAAGGCGTTAGTTGCTCTGTCTGCGATTGCTGTTGACGCGTTGCTGGTAAGAAATTCCCGCGCTGTACATTTGTTGTCATTCGACGAGGTTGATCATTGAGGCCTTTGAACAGACCTGGAGACTGTGGATAGTCTCTAACCGCAAGCGTGACATCATCCTTCCGCTTGTTTTTATCGTGTCATTCCTTGGTAAGGCCGTTGACGTTGAGGGCCGAGGCTCATATGATCATGCTGAAACCTGACAACCCTTCTTAGGCTGCGCCATTGGCGGCACTATCATTGTTGGACAGACGGCACTATGAACAGTTCTTACAAACGCCACATAGCGGTATCTATCGTCGCCGACGATCCCCATAATCGTCAGCGGACCTTCGAAAGTAAACCGCCTCACACTCGAATTTTCTTTCTTATTGTGTTCGAATAGTAAGAGCATCATGTGTAGGTTTTGAGCATCTCAAATGGGAACCGCATTTGTCGGATACAGCGCAACCCTAGTATTTAGAGGACGTCGGTTCTGACAAACCGAGGAGGTGCTTCATCAAAGGCGCTCCGAGTTTGTCTTCAACGAAGTAGGCAAGCGTTAGTGTCCGAGCCTTGTTCAGTGTAAATTCTGCATTTGAAGATGATCCAGCTCTATTGAAAGACACAATGGCTTGTACTACAATGAGAAAAGAAGTATCCGGTTGCCCACAACTGCGGGACTTGACAGATGCGTCAAAATTCCAGAGCGCTTAGTATGAGCATGATCGAGCATACTCAAAGCACAAGGTAGCGTAGCAGAGCTGTAGAGCTCCAACGGGAATGCCCTCAGTACCGAGCGTCGCAATTGTGATGGATAATAGGATCCGACAACATTGACTAGAAGTCATTGAGGGGCAGCATGAAATGAGTGGGTAAGCTTCATGTTTTAGCTTCAATACGCACAATGTAGTATCAAACTTGGACCCTGGCTGCCTGGCTGTAATACTATCGTTGCGTTGGCAGTACTTCGTAATTTCCCAGTGCCAGTCCACCGAATCATACTCTAATCAATAACAATTTTCCGATGGACACGGCCACGCAGTTGTCACTATGTACAAAAATATAATGATTACGAACCAGTGAGGAATTAAGAGGGAAACCCTGCTGTTTTGTTCAAACAGTGGCGACGATCGATGCAGGGGTCTCTCTACTAAAATGATGGTCAAGTTGATACGAGAACACGATCACTTTAGGCTGAAAATTAGAGTCGAACTTGCATAGTAGAGATAGTGCTCTACAGAAGCTACATGCCTGGCCGTTATTCATAAGATGGTTCAAGAAGGTCAGGTGAAGGATAGGTGTACAAGTTAGGAGTCGTGGCAGGGGAGTGGTTGCTCCGCAGACATCCACTGGTTTAACAGGGGTTTGATCCATTTCCATGATTTTGAAGGTTTGTGTTTGTTCGATGTGGAGACCCATTTTCGGTCGTCAATTGCTATACATGCCATTCACGCTACGATAGCCTATAAACTAAGCATGATACCTAAGTCTCTCTTGAGTCTTCATGAATTACTCCAGAGACGAGGGGCAACCGTAAATAGGCACGCTTGTGAGCTCTCGGGCGTTCGTTGTGCAACACAGCAATGAATTGGCACAATCAACCCAGCCCCTAGAGCCAGCTCCACCAACTCGAATGAGTTCGGAGAATTTCAAACGATGTGTATACATATCCTTTGTATTTGTGGATTAAACTTTTATACGGTTAAAACGGCGCTTATTATCCACCGCGACCTCACCACAGTTTGCGCAACTGAGAGGAGTAGATAGCTGTCGGAAGGCGTGTCTCTGCTCGATTACTTCCACCGGAGCAGTGCCGCAACATCAAGACTGCGATGAGACTCTGGTGGAAAACAGTATCAAGCAACTGATCCCGCCGCGAGCTGGCGCAGTGAGCGCGTTGCCAACAAGCGCCCAACTCGAACAAGGCACGATCGGCTCCGAGTCATACTGACTTGCTCAAGCGGGAATACGTTGAGCGAGATGTAATCATTTAATATTTAATTTTGCCGCTGCTGCTGGCTGGGTCAATATAAACGAAATTCATTCCTGGTAATTGTGGCCCAGCCGTATCGATATGGTTATCTACTACCCGATGTTGCTCCGACGCGTTTCTCTTTAACAAAAGCCTCAATAGGGAGTATTCATATCGCAACTAAGAACTACAAAGCAGAAACGAATCAGAATCAGATCAAGATGGGACTGGCCGCGAGCTTCTTTTGTTTGGAATGGACCGATTATCTTTGAGTGGACTCAGCCTACAGTCAACGATCAGCCGGGAGGTTCTCGCCGGGTACGCAGTAGGCATGAATGTCTCAGCATCATGTTCAAATGATTCGCGAAGCATTACACACTATTTTTGGAACAAAACTCTATGTACGGACCTTAAATCATCTGCGACTGGCACCTTCAGCTAGTGGTCACACACCCTGTCAGGCTTGGGCAGTGTGAGGTTTGATAGCTCGGTGGAGTCCAATTGCGCCGTAATCCTGTCACTGGATGTGATGCCGCCAGACCTTCGACGGATGTTAAGTGTTGTCGGGTTCGTGTCTCGTCCCAATCCTACCCTAACATTGATGAGCATGAATGCAATGCCTGCAGCGGCAGGACATCCGTCAAATGCCAGAGGCATCAGAGCGGAATTGGTTTGGTATGTCACGAATGTGAAGAGGGTCCAGGCGCTTCAGATAGGACGGGTCAGCAAGGCTGTCTCCAAGTTGGCAACGGTAGGTATCATCTCAGACATACCTCCAAACTACAGCTCCTTCGACAATTATGATAAGCAAAAACTGAGATGTTGGGACCTATTAGCGAAGTAGCAAAGTTATCACTATCACCTCTCACCTTGAGCTTGTCCTGATTGGTGAAGACAGATCTGGCTCTTATCCTGCAGATGCATATGAGGAGGCCAACTGAGATTGTAACGGTTCAATTAGATAGAGACAGGGATCCTTAGAGTAGATGATCGTACGTGCGCAATAGATGTTGGTACTAGGACATATGTCAGCACAGGAGCAGCAAATAGATCTAGACATTGTTGAGGGACTAACAAAATTGTCGAATAACCGATAGCTAGTATTGCACCCGAAAGTTCAGAAAGCTCCAGGCTCTGGTCTGCACGAGACTGAACGTAGTAGGCGCACACTCTCATCATTGCTCCTTGATAACAAGTTTAATCTTTCAATAATTGAGGGAGAAACTTGGGTTTACCAAGTAAAGCTAACCAAGCTAGTGTTGGAGGCACTAAGATGTAGCGATTCCGATCCGAAACAACCCAGAGGCGCCACATCTATACATTATAAGCTCGAATGGAGTGATGTTGACAGTGAGGGCTCTGACTTACCATTAGCGCATCCGAGACCAAGCCAGCAAGCATGAGGAAGCTAAGTTTCGCGATGGCCAACCCGTCTGCCGTCCAGCTCAAGTAGTGGACAACAGACAATCCTTCGCCAATGGCTTTCCCCATCTGAACGACTCTTGCCATGGTACAGCTCCAGTGCTGTATAGTTCAACAGCTTGTTTAACTATGAAAATTGGGAAAGAGAGACCCGACATACCCCCATAATGATGAATAAAAGCAGAATGCTCCCCCAAACCACAGGCCGCGGGAGATTACGAGAGAAGCTTGAACCCCCTGGTCTACGGTCTGGTGAACGGTAGATCAAAAGATACAGCGCAATGGTGCACAGAACGAAAAAAATCCCATTGAGGAGCCCCTCAACGCCAGCGGTAGCGAAAGCAACGGCTAGAGCTTCTCCCTCCGAGTAGGACATAAAAATACAAAATGGTGAGGTGTTGACGACTCAGAGAGGGGTGGCGCGGTATAACAGGGGTCGAGAAACAAGAAGCCTTGGCGTATAGAGGCGATCTTATACATCCTATCTTTGTATGCACATATATCAGCTTCCGGAATGATCAATAGTATCATGTGTATTGCGTATGTTATAAGGGACATTAGTGATGATGAACAGACTTCGTAGACAAGTTATTATATGGATTAAGGTCACAGTGAGCTGGCTACGTGATATATACCCCACCGGATGATATCAACCCGGGACATCTTCACGGCCAGGCGCTTTCTTCGACTGGCGCCCGCAACACCTTTCAACACAGTGTATCGGATTAAGCATACATTGCATTGGCGGTTGAATACTTAGACCTAGAATCCATCGATCTGGCCCTCAAGACCGAACCGATCTGGCTGCAACCGGCACTGCCGACATGTGCAGAACAATTGGTAAGCTCTAATTCAGTATGCGCATGGAGAAATTCACAGTGCCCTCGAGTCGATGTTGGGTTAACCCCCAGGAGCGAATATTCAGACATTTCACATTTCACATATTACACTATCTGTGTTCTTTAATCGGCAGCCTTGACATAGCCTGTTCGAAAGGAAGTACACATAGTACCAGTACGGTTAAATAACTGTGTGCATTTGTATTTTTACTTGACCCAGATTCTAAGAGGAGCGTCAATTTCGGACATTCTTAAATCTGCTAACTGGACGGAGTCTGATTGAACCGTTCTGTCAAAGGACGGGATAATATCCGAGCTCCGGCGGGCTATTGTTGACAGGCTCGTGTCTCGACCCAATCCCACCCTGACGTTGATGAGCATAAAAGCGATGCCCGCAACCGCAGGACATCCATCGAACGCCAGGGGCATCAACGGGGAATTTGTGTAGTATGCAACAACCACGAAGAGTGTCCAGGCGCTGTAAACAGTCACGGTTCAGAAGAGGCCTTCGAACAGAGCGAGAGCAATTAACATACGCCCAGACCACAGCTCCTTCAACGATAATGGTGAGCAGAGACTGAGTCAATGGGGAGTCAATTAGCCAAAGGAAGATGAGATGCCGCCGTAAGCCTTCCTCACCTTGAATTTGTCTCGATTATTATTATTGAAGGCAATTCTGGATTGCATTCTACAGATGCAGATACTTAGGCCCACTGTAGGGTATACCCGCCCGTTCAGAGGTAGTTGTAGAGCTTTAGCAGATGTGCTTACGGGCGCAGTAGAAGTTTGTGCTTGAATGTTGAGTCAGGTACTGGCACCGAAAATCACCATGAGAAACGTTGAGGAACTTACAATATTGTAGAATATCCAACAGCTGGGATCGCATCCGCAACCTCCGAGAGCTCGAGGCTTGGATTAGCACGGGACTGCACGTAGTAGGCGCACACCCTCATCATTGCCCCTGAAATCGCTCAACTACATACGCGACCCGAGAAGGACCAAAACTGTGACTTACCGAGTGAAGCCAGCCAAGACAGTACCGGTGGTGCGAGAACGTAGCGATTGCGACTAGAAACGATCCATAGACGCCACATCTGCGCGTGGTAATTGTCAACTAAGATACGCTCTGGTGGGTGGGAGGGCCTTACCATTAGCCCGTCCGAGACCAAGCAGGCAAGCATGAGGAAACTGAGCTTCGCAATTGCCAATTCATCGGCTGTCCAGCTCAAGTAGTCGACAATAGACGACCCTTTGCCAATAGCTCTTCCCATTTCAACAACCCTCGCCATTGTACATGTCCAATGCTGATATAAATGAATCAAAAGTTTCGTGATATATGCACTGATATACTTACCCCAGAAATAATCAATAGAAGAAGAATGCTCCCCCATACCACAGGTCGCGGGAACTTACACGACAGCCTTGAGTGTCTTGGTACAAGATCCGGTGCGCGGGAGATCAGGAGATGGAGTGCAAGAGTAAACAGCACAAGAAGAATCCCGCTGAGGAACCCTTCAACACCAGCGGTAGCAAAGGCAATGGACAAAGCGCTCCCTGCATCCCAGTCAGACATAACGGATGATAGTGTTAAGACAGGGACAGATCCAGATAGCGGCTCCTAGAGGCTTCCACTAAATCCAGATAAGCGTTCGCTATCTGCGTTTGGTCAGTACACACCTTCTCCCAGCCTCTTGCTGTGTGTACGTAGGTATATTTAACTGTCGTACAAGTCATTGTATTGATGAGAAGATCTTACAGAAAGATGAGGCCCTGGGATTCTGTTGGAGAGAATCGACTGCCAGCCTCCATCCAGTGCTGAGTTCGGATGGGAACGAAGGTGGACGGCAACTGATGGGACTACACAACCCACGCCAGAGCTGTGGTTATCATGATTTATCCCTCGTAATCCCTCTGGCTCTTCACATTTCCCAAGAACAACTGGAAGGTCATGGAACGATTTACACTGAAAGGGGGGACAAATTGAGCGCCGTTTTGCTCTAAACTTTAAGATGGGGGTACTTTAGATTTCCCATCGCGATCACCGAAGAATTGATGTGTCACAGTTACTCCACAGATTGGCGCCGACCCTCAGTACAGCGTTGTGGAAAGAAATTCAGCCTTCCAAGAGTGCTAACCCTTTTCAGATTTCAACCCCTATTGCCCGGAGATCAGTCAGGGATAACTTACTTATTGTGTAGCTCCTGTATGTCTTGGCGCGCAAGGGTCTCTACGGCGAGTTGAGCCGGCCTAAAGTACACATAGATGTGCCATCGCACATCGTTGATGATTTTTCGCCGATAATGTCTTCCCGGGTCGTTGATGAATCTTTTACCGGGAAGTTCTTCTGACGCACTGCCATTACCCTATAAATATACGTCAACAGCCTTGAGCGGGATCTCAGCAGGCAGCCATGAGCTGTGGGTGCTTTGGGAATATCAACCTCACAAAAAACACGGTCCGAACATGATCAGCACAACGTCCACTCCATGCTCTCCCCAAGTATGAAATATGGAATACATGCGGGCTCTGATAGTCAGAGAGCTGGTGTGGATTCCGAGAAAATCCGCAGCTGAAGAACGGCCGTAACGATCTCAAAATAGATTTCGTAGGGCTCTGACCAGAAGTACAGGATACAGATCTCAAGTACCAGACCTGCCAACGAACATTACATGAGCCTTTGATCCACTGTCAACTTTGATACTTCTAGATTATTTGATGCACAAGCCCGTGTCCGTGAGAAGCGGTGCCTCAAGGCTTTGATTTGATGCATACATTCTGTTGTGCCCACTCCGTGACAAGCAAAGCTGCTGACCCCCGCCGTCACTTATAAAGGATAGATGTCGACCAACTGGCAACATTCACCCATTGGATACACTTCCATTTCTCCCTCCTCACCAGACACTGCAGTACGAGCTTTAACACAGATGGCAAAGTACGATGAGCATCAGGAGAAGGGCTGTATTGGCCACGAGACTCAGGCGCTGCTTCCAAACCCCGAAGCTAAACATGAGCCCAATGAAAAGCGGGACGGCAGCCAATGCACCGTGACCACTGCAAGGTACTTGGATATACCTCGTCTTACTGCTCTGGTAAGTCAATTGGGCAAAGACTAGAGTCCTAGAGTGCTTACGCATTAGTTCAGATCCCAATCGCGGTAAGCTGGGAGATAGATCCAATTGCTACTTCAATCCCTGACGAACAGCTAAGATACTCGCGGCTACCACTTGGGTTGCTGTGATGGGGCACGGTACACTGAAATTTGGGTGGTTTACTCTGCACCCTTTGCTGCAGGCGTTCTCGTTGTTTCAGTTCGCATACTGTAAGCGCATCATTCTCGGCGCGAGCGCTTATTCGCTAATAAACCCGCAGCACTCGTCGGCCTGTACTATCCTCCACCTGAGGGTCACAAAAACCCTTTAATGCCTACTCTCGATCTCCCTCAATGGGCTCTGGCATTCCCTGCGACACTGGTTGCGGGTACTGTGATAGTCTGGTTTCACAAGCACCAACAAGGCGCCGAACACGGCATCACTTGGCACGGCGTGAGTTCGCTCGTTTCTCTATCATTACCATCGTAAAATGACGCAAAATATCACTAGGTGTTTGGTTATACGTATACTGTATGGATGGTCTTTCAGGGTCTCTGGGGCGCCTCAAGTATGTTATTCAAAGATAACTTACACGGAGGAGGCCCGAAAGCTAAACTGTTCTGGAAGTATCACAAGTGAGCCCTTCATTTCCGAAAGGCATTGTATAGCTGACTTACCATTGATGCAGTCTTTCTGGATATATACTCTTCCCGGCTGGGCTTTTGACAGCCTTTCTCGGTGCTGGTTGGTCTACGTGGGCCAAGGATAACATATCCTTCTTGGTTCGGGCTGGGTATGTAGTCATGCCTCTCCTTTCCGCCGCTGGTTTCTACTTCTTGTGGGCCCGTGAGGTAGGCGCCCCTAACAAGTACCTGAGACCGCCACTAATGCCCAATGAATAGCAGAAGAAGAGTCACAGTTAAATATGGCGTAGAATTACTCTGGTTGACTTCGTTGACGGAAGGGCCACGTAACGGTTAGATTTTGTTTAAGTAAAGAGAGCTGCTGGGTCGAGTAAATGTAGTATGTACGTTTGTTCGGTTTGAATTGACGAACTATTTTTGTGCACTTACAGAACACGGTAACCATGTACGATTCCGAGGACAATGAGGGCAACAAGTCAGTTAGCATGGACCGTGTCACCTTGTTAACGTTTAATCATTCATTGAAGGTATAATAGCTCAGTGGGACTTGCCCCCGAATCTAGGGTAGTTTTTTCTCTCCCGATGTTGACGGGGTTGAACAGGCTTCTTAAGACAGGATGTCAAGATGTATCCACAGATGGAGCTTGTCTCAGGTGAATTTGTGTTACCTTCGTTGATGACTTTGTCAGTGGTGTCGGAGAAAGTCCAATGCGATGATGCTGTGTGTACACAGTGTGTGTGTGTGTGTGTGCGTGTGTGGGTAACAAACATGAAGCTGCGTTGAAGGCTACTACGATCTCATCACCAAAACTCGGTTGGCGTTTTCAAGCATTTTCACAGATTTTAAATACTCAAAGACCTTTTCAGCGTTGAAAAGCTTTTCAATGCTGAAAAGGTCCTTGGGTTATTTAAAAATATGGTGGATTCTTTCTACATCGACGGGCATGTTTTAGAAACAAGAGGGTTTCTTTAAA
>ML210215.1:89596-111819 GCA_004369085.1 Coprinopsis marcescibilis
TAACAGTTGATTTGACAGGACACGGGATATACAAGGATATACATGAAAACCTAGCATTTCCAAATAGCCAATATGGAGGTAGTAGGCTTGATATATGGAAGACGGCCACTGCAGTCACCCTTCGAGCCGATACATCTTTTTCAAGCTTTTTGCATCCGAAAAAGCTTGGAAAAGATGCTCATTTTGGAAAAGATAATTAACTTTTTGAAAGGCGTAGATATCTTTTTGGGTATTTATATATATGCCTACATCTTTATAAATAAGGGCTTTATTTTCTAATTAGAGAAATTTGCGCCAAGAAACTCACCTTTCGGTGATGCTATACGATCTATATGGGATGGGCTTCAATAGACAGCCCGACAAACAATGGAGCTGCTGTGGTATCTCTGGCACTTGAAGGAGATCCAATAACTCCGAATGCTTGGAAGGTCCGGGCCGGGTGTATTTGTGAAATGACAATGACCTGCGATTATGAGGTTGACATAAGAAAGACCTGTGGCTGTAGCTTCGACAAATAATATCACTGTGTTCATCGAGGCTATCCCATTAACCTCAGAGACGTTCAACATCAATGACCACCCGAACTCACATCTCGATGAGGAGCTGATCAAAAGCCACATTCACACATTACAAGGACTGGCCAGTGCGGTCAACCACTAAGTATGGGTTTTGAGGGTATTACACGTACGCGCATGATTAGCCGCACCTCAAGTAATATTTAGTAAATTGTCTATTGAGCGGTTAGCAATTTGAACAACTGACAAATTTTCATCTCGAGTTTTCAATAGTCACTACAGTTGAATAGGTCATGACCGGGGGTATGGGGTATGTCAGGCTCTGTACCGCATCAATGTGTGTATATAAGCTCGAACTCAGACTGTGAGTGAGACGGCTATGTAGGTCGTCTCTACTGGGCCAGTCTCTCCGGCGCTTGCGTCGACAGATACGCGGGCGCTTAGTCATTTATTTCTCACTGAACGCCCCTTCGCAGATAAAGAGTACAAAGGAGCGGCGACATACATTGTGGGAGCAACGTCTACGAGCTGCAGGGTGTACTAAAGACGGTTCAATGCTTTACGATAATCTTAGATGTCATTCCTGGTCGCTATACCTTGTGCTCACCGTTCTGGTCCCGTTTCTTTGCTAGACAACGAGAGACCCTTCCACTTCTGAACATGCCAGTGGTTTACAGCAGTACCACACGGAAACTTTATATTAGAAGGATACAGGGAGAGCCCAGCGGCATCACGGTTTATACGACATATTCTGCTCTGTCGACGCCTTCTCCCGAATCCGAAAGCCACGCCATTCGCATCTTCTAAAAATAGTCGTCGTTTAAATGCCATGCATACCATCCGCTAGAGCCTTGTAGGATTAACGGAAACAGCTTATACACACAGTACATTCTCTCTCGCGATTGCGAGTGGGAAAGGGTAGATCTAAATCTTGACGAATTCCAAGCACAGGCCGATAAACAATATTGACAGTCCAATGTACAATGTGTATTTTGGCAGTGGCAGTATAGCAACAAACAGATGACTCGCAGCGACCCAGACACTACTGTGAAGCTCATTGCGTTTTCAATGACGTATCTCGTTCGCTGATACGCTCAGGTCAGACGGGACTGCTCCAGGTTACCGACCTTGGTCTCGCAGAGACCTGGCCGTACGACCCTGTACTCGATTTTTCGGAGAGCGTCACCCTGAATGTCGGAAGTCCAGCGGCAGGAGGGTTGTCCGCCGAAGCAGGCGAAGTATCCCAGCCCAGTCCAACTCGAACATTGATGAGCATGAACGCAATACCAGCAACAGCAGGACCGCCATCAAAGGTAAAAATGCTCAGAAACGATTGCAGGTGGTAGTTGATGAAAACGAAGATGCTCCATGCACTAGGAGAATACACTCGAATTAGTATGTGTACATCTAAGGCAGAAGAGCGTACGGACGTCCAGATTGCGGCGCTTTCCACGATTATGACAAGTATAGACTAAGGGGAATGTGATAAGCGCACAATAGCCGAATTTTACGATAACCTAAACTGACCTTCAACCTTTTAGAATCGCCAAATAGGGTCTTTGACTGAATTTTGTAGATGCAAACCATCAGGCTAGCTGGAGGCATTGTAAGCGCCGCTATAGCACACCTAGCTGAAAAGAGGTGACAGACCAGAGCAATACATGTTCGTTCTTTTCAAAATATCAGGCGTTATTCGGGAAAAGTATCGTAATCGGACTTACATCATTGTCGCCAGCGTTCCAGTGTGAACCCAGTAGCTAATTTCGGTTGAATGGAGACTGGGTTCATGGGAGTCGATTGCCGACACAAAAAACGCACATGCTCGTAGTCCACAAACTAAGAGAATTATCAATGTACACATCGGCGGGGCGACCAGTAGCTTGTGGTGGTTGGAGACGATCCATAGACGCCATATCTGTGGTTGAAGGGTCAAGTTTGATTCACTCCGTCCTCGCCAAACTCACCAACAAAGCGTCAGTAACGGATACTGCAAGAACGATGAGGAAGCTCATCGCAGAATACATCCCTGAGACGTCGTGGAGGAGAAAGTAGGCGGGGGACTCGCCCCTGGAAATGAGAGAAACGACCTGAATGATCCTGACCATTGTGCAGACCCAGTGCTATACATCCGTTAGAGGTCTGTTGGAGAATGCCAATCGTGAATCGTACGCACTGCACAAATCAGCAATAGAAGAACAATACTCCCAAAAACCATGGGCATCGTCAGGTTCGTAAACAACCCACATTTGCCGGACTTTCGATTGGGAGAGCGATGGACCAATAAGTACACTGCAGTCAAGCAGAGAACAAAGAAGATTCCGTCTAGGAACCCTTCAACGCCAGCGGTGGAGAAAGCAATTGCCAACAGACGATACTGGCCCCCATCCATGATGGGTAAGGCTGGGGAAATGATCGTTACTGGAATGTCCAATCCCTAAAGCATTCCTTAAGTACTGATTCCCCAGGCATGTTTGGGCCAAAGAAACACTCCGTTCATCACAGTTCCTGACCAGTGTCCGTCGCACTTGACGAGACCAGAGCGGCGGTGGAGCTCCAAGTTCTTAGACACCGACAATCACACGAGAAGCTGGTCAGTCGTTACATGATTTCTACCACTGTGCACAGAAATCCTTGAGAGTCTCGAAGTCATTGTGCTTCTGCGAATAACGGCTCGCCTTCGAAATCCTCGCGAAGCAGTTTTCTTTGGCGAGCGACATATTGATAGTTAGGATTAAAGAAGTACAACGAGAAGTTCTGTCGCTGCATCACGAGCGCGATTACTTCAACTGATATTGTCTGTGTTTATTGATGGGGTCGTTGGCTTCCAAATCCAATTCAAGCTCAGAAGGCTCTTTCAAGTGGATGGAAGCAGGAAAGAAATCAAAGCCAAAGTCCAACGAAACACCCGCCAGGGCCGCGAACCACTACTAATATTATGTCTCACGACAATATCAGTGATTGATGTCCTGTTCTCGACCATTACGAAGATGATTCGTCAATGTTATCCACTGAGGGCTTGAACTGCGTCCTGGAAGGCGTTTCTGGTGCAAATATAGTCTGATCATGCGATTGCGCACTCGCATGAACAGATACACCCGAGGTACGCCTCAAATCCCGTGGTTTGGACGAAAGGACTGATCCATTCGACGACTTAGCCGTCATAGTTGCAGTGACGCGGAATGTTGGCAGCCCTGTCCGGGGAAGGTTCGAACCGTCAATGGAAGCCGGTGTCGCATCACGTCCCAGGCCCACCCGAACGTTTATGAGCATAAACGCGATTCCCGCCATGGCTGGTCCACCATCGAAGGCCATGAGGGCGAGAAAAGAGCGGAGATGGTAATTGATGAACACAAATGTGCTCCAGGCACTGAAATGAGAAATGAGATGATAGAGGCTGGTTAGATAACGGAGAAAATCACCTCCAGATTGCAGCGCTTTCGACGATGATGATCAGCACTCTCTGATTGGATACGATGATCAGCTTCAGCCAATCTACCCATAATTTGACAACTGTACCTTTAGCTTCTTGCTATCGTCGAAAAGCGTCTTCGACTGGATTTTGTAGATGCAAACAACCAAGCATGCTATGAACATGAGACTATCATCAGTACCGAGTTGCGCCCCCGAGAAAAGCAAAGCACAGACCGTAACAGTAAAGATTGGTGCTGAAGTGGCACCAGTAAGTATTATAGACTGATCAGAAAATCTTTGAGCGATAAACATACACTGCTGGCGTCAACGTAGCAACATGAATCCAGAGAGCGATTTCCTCCGAGTGAAGGCTCGCTTGCTGAGAATCTCTGGACTGGATCCAAAAGACAGAACCTCTAAGACCGCAAACTATACATGAAACTGGGAGTGAGTTCGGTGCTCAAAGTGCGGGGATCGACAGAAAGGCATACCAACGAAAGCCAGTGCGGTAGCAATCGGAGGAGCGATTAACATTTTGCTTCTGCCAGAAACGGTCCATAGTCGCCAGATCTTTCAAAAGAGTGGACCTTAACAAACTCGATCCGAATGCAGTAAAAAATTAGGGTCCTTACCAGCAAAGCATCCGCGGTGCCTACAGTGAGTATGATTAGGATGCTTATGACAGTGTACGTCGCCTCAGAAACGTCTTGCAGATAAGCCACTGGCGATATCCCATCGCAGATGAGGATAACTGCCGTGACTATTCTAATCGTGGTACAAATCCAATGCTAGGAGCCGAAAGATCAGAAAGAGTACTATGGTAAATGAGGATACACACCCCCAGGATCAGTAACAGAAGTATGATACTCCCATATACCATGGGCATTGCTAGACTTGCAAGGAATCGTGGTCTTTTATGAATTCTGTTGGGGGACCTAGAAGTCAGCAAGTAAAGAGCGGTCAAGCACAACACAAAGAATATTCCATTGAGGAATCCCTCGACACCAGCGGTGGCGAAGGCAATGACGAGGGTCTGGTAATCTGAGCGGGTATCGGCCATTAGGTAGAAAGGGTGGGGAAGCGAGAGTCCACGGAAAGTAGTCTTCCACGCCTTTAAAAGCGGGAAGTTAACAAGTAAGGTGTCAGATCTTTCGGTGCGGCCAAGGATAAACGACGTCCCAAAGCTTCCCATTTACGGAAAACTGATAGATATGTGGAAATGGATGGACAAACTATCAAGTCAAACTCGAGTATTCAGTCTTGATGAAAAGTATTTGTTGGTTTGCGCGTCGTATGTGGCCGAAGAGCGACTGGGATTCAGTACCGACTTTATACACATCTCCTCTGCCATAGTATTTGCTTCGATAACGTCGGTAGGTTCCGCACAGGCAACGTCGGAAAATGAGACCCTCCAAAGGCGAAAACGTCCTCTCGAGCGCTGCTTCTGCTTCATGGTCGAACTTGGGGGTCAACGCGCCTGGTCACATGCATGCAAGTGATATTAATCTCCCAGGATTGGTGTTGAGGAGCAGGCAGTGGATGCTACATTCCTAACAACGCCAGTGGGTGATAGAGGTCGACGAAACAGAGAAGAAAGTCGGTGGGAGAATGATTGTTGCAACCGTAAGACAGTACAGCCCCGTCGACTGAAAAGGTACGAGATTTGTTTTCAAGCCCAGAGTCGGTTCCAGCCGAATTCACTGGTATTGCTGACCAGGTCTTCCCGGAATCCGTGTCAGTTGGCCAAAGCTTCCCTTCGGCTTTGCATGTTGCTGGTTCCTGGGCACTTCACGAGCTTGCCGATGAGGAGGAATCAGATTTTGGATTGATTAGGTTTCTGAGAAGCCCTAAGATTGACATGTTGAGCAGAGAGAATACTTGAGGAAGATCATGGAAAGAACAAAGCCTTGATCAAAAGAGTTACTTCTGGTCAAACATCGATGATTATCCATTATTTGCTTTTGCTATTTCGCCAAGCCATTGGCTTCGTCAGCACAATCTCCTTTGGCCGCAACCGCCGAGAAGGGATGCAACTGAAATGCAGCGCAATGACTCGGACTCAACACCGACGATATCCTCTGAACAACATCCACCACCATGGCATCGTATCTACGTAGCTGGCTTTGGACAGGGACGACACCAGCAACCTCAGCTGACACCGTAGACAGACCTGAACCTCCAACAATCCAAACGATCTCACCACAGGCATCTGACGACGAGGATGGGTCAGCCACAGAGACGGAACAAGATCAAGAGGACGACGATGTCGCACCTGCATTTCCCAGTCTGAACAGCGCACAGAGGCTACAATCAGGCCCTCCGGCCACCTCGACCAAGGGACCAACACCGGCTAGAGCATTTCTCAGCGATTCGGCCTTGATGCCCCCACCCCCAGTACCTAGTCTGGCCGTACGAACACCAGGCGTACAACGCAAAGTCGGAACTGCTTCTCTTTTCGTACCGCCAACGAACCCAGGGGCAAACTCGCTTGCCGTCCCTCCAAGCACAACCAAAGCACCCCCAAAGCCGAGCAAGAAGAGGGAGAAGGTAGCTCTAGCTCCGGGTCATAGCGCTATGGACTGGGCAAACCTGAAGGCCTCAGGTGCTGATTTGCGGGTATGTTGCGTATCAGGCACTAGATATTGCAAACGGACTAATGATGTGATGCTTAAGGGCGTGGACACTCTTCTGCGCATCCCACCTTCCGTGCTCAAGCAACACAACAAACGAGACGATGCATGGTCAGCATTCTACGGCAAGGTATACAATATCACTCCGTATATTCCGTTTCACCCTGGAGGCGAGAAAGATTTGATGAGAGTTGCTGGAAGAGACGGGACAAAGCTTTTTGGTACGTCATTTCACATCCTCTTCATGGATATTTGAGTGACCAAATCTGTAGCCACAACCCATGGATGGGTCAACGCCGACTTCATGCTAGACGCTTGCCTCGTTGGCTTCCTCGTTCCAGAACCATCATAGACCGATTATACATCGTTTCAACAGATACCTAGAGCCGAGAGGAATGGAGGGCACAGGCTGTGCCCTCCGATAGATGCATCATTTACGGATTTTTACTTTGTTTTGAATGTTCTGCTCTATAAAATTTACAACGCACTAATACTATTTAATATCCGTCCAAACGGACAGTCACTGCTACAGAAGGGATGGGGGGCCGCTTTCGATGACTCTCATCATCATCACCAACCGTGTCCATTCGATCATCCTCTGGCAACTCCTCATTCCGCAAGGCCCTCCTGGCTCGTACAAGAAACTCGTCCAACTCCGTCGTTTGGCGTTCACATGCATAAAGCACAAATGTGAACTGGGCCAGATCAGTCAACTGTATTATGCGAAGTACATTTTCGCCGATGGTGAGATGATTCTCCAGTTGAACAGTTGGTCGCTCGCCCTCGGGGATGTCGTCGCTGGGCTATCCATAGCACAAAAAAGTAAAATTAAAACTGCAATCTGAAGACGGTAACGACAATCGCTCACCAGCTTATACGAAATCCATATCCTCTGCTTCGACGCATGATCGGGATTCAGAATAACGATGTAATCCTGCGGTGGAGGCCAGGTTTGCTGAAGATCAGACAAGACAGCAGCAATGTCCGTCAACGTGGCGTCTTGCTTCAACGAAGATAGTATCTCTTGCACTCTATCAGTGTGAAAACATAACAGACGAAGGTCCAGGTTCGACTGGCGCTGTTTCACATCCGTTGAAACAAAATCGCCAGCCCTTGTCGCACTGTGGTCGCTACTCGACACCAGCAGCGTTAGAAACGAAACCCTCCGAAATGAACAAAACCTACAATTTGTCAAGATCCCACTTGATATAGGTTTCTTCATCAATGACGAAGCGACAGTCCATACTGGCGATCCCAGTTGATCCCGCTTGGATGATCCAGACTCCTGGGACAAAATGACAAGGGACTACAACAACTGGCGCTACAGGCTGTTGTTGTTGTTCGCTGTCACTTTCTTGTTCGTCTGAAGCTTCGGTATTTCCTGATTCTTCTGGTTCGGACGGAAGCGACACAGACCTCTCCTGCCCTTTCTCCTGCATGGTTTCTGTCTCATGCTCCTGCTCTGAATCTTGCTTTTGAACAACTGTTCCTTTCCCTTTCGCTTGGGTAACTTTTGGCTCCCGCTCTTGCTCTTGTACGCATTTCTGTTCTTCTCGTTTCTGTTCTTGACTCCGCTCCTGGAACTTCATGTCCTCGTCCTCGTTATTATCTTGTTTCTCTGGTCCCTGAACACCTTTCGAGTTCGAGGCTTCCACCACGGCAGCAGGCCCATCAAGCTCGCTCTCTCGTCGCCCAGGCTCGAGAAGAGCAGTATCTTCTTGAGCCCCCAGTCCAAAATCCTGCTGGACCTGGGTTTGACTATACTTCGGCTGTTCCGGAATCGAAACCGACATCCTCTCTCCACTTCCATACCTCTCTCTCACATCCCCCTCTCGCTCGACTACGTCCTGCATGCTCTGTTCTTGCCGCAGCTGATAATCTTGCGGCCCTTGTCTTTGTCTCTCATGTTGTTCTTGAGTCACACGCGATGGCACCGACTCGTTATACCAATCTTCTGGGATCCGAACGTCCTCTGAAGACCTTTGGTCGTCGGGGTGCCTAACAACCGCTGGTGGATCCAAAGACATGGGAACAGCAGCAGGAGTTTGCACCACCACTGGCCCTCCTCCAATCCCCAAACTGTTCGCTGCACCATTCCGTTTCATCTCCTCCAGCAACAGCTCCAGCGCGCGAATGTCAGGCTTCACGTCCTCGTCATCGAGCATATCAAACACAGATCTCGTGGGTTGTTGTTGTCCCTGCTGATTCTGCGCCTGATTCTGCCAGGACATGTTGCTCTGAGGTGGAGCCGACAGATCCCCAGAACCCCCTGCTGCATACATTCTGCTTGCTCTAGTGTCGCGGAAAGTATCCATCGCCGACATATCCCTCGGAGGGCTTGGAGAAAGCGGGATTGGAATTGGGATAGGCTGTTGGAAACTGCGATTCACAGGCGGAGCATAGTAGTCCTGGTCATCGAGCAGGGATATGATCTCCACAGGCTCCTGTTTAACCCGTGCCCATCCCGAATCGCCATGTCCTCCACCTGTGTGTCTCTGACCGCGATTATCACTTCGGTGGAATGACCCTGACTGGCTAGAAGTAGCACCAGAATACCGTCGTTGCCGTGGCGAGCGATCGTTGGGATGACTATATCCACCATGTCTGTCATTATAGCGGTGCATTTTCCTATCGAGCATCGCGATATCTGGCTTCAATTCGATGGGACTCCTAGACCTCCGGTTCCACTGTGGTTTCTGGTAACCCTTCGCCTTTGGATTACTGTACGGCGGCTCTTGTCGTGGTGGTGGCGGACGCGACCACCCACGAGGCGGACCAGCCCGCCGTACAGGTGAATACGGTTTCTTGGGATTACAAGGGCCAGGCGAAATGCGTCGTTCACGGTTCCGCTCTGTCGACCGTGACCTGGAAGATCTCGACGGCGGTACGTTCCATGGTCGGGAGCTGGTAGAGAACCGTGAGCTGGTAGCCGATTGGGGAGGAGGCGAGAAGCGGCCAGTATATCGCCTTTGTACACTGGGCGATATGCGTCCTGAGCGAGGAGCAGGAGAGGGCGATCGGCGCCTTGCATACGGCATCGCCGCCCTATCACCCACTGCGTCAGCACGATAGGAGTAATGCTGCTGGCTTTTGGGAGATTGAGACCTTTGTTGAGGGCTCCGCGAGCGACGGGTGAAACCAAATGCACGAATGCCTCGTTCGTTTTGATTAAGAGGTGGAGAGGTTGACCTCTTTCGCGGGCCGTTGAAGCTGGCGAGCGGTGCTACATTTCGATCTAGCTGCATAGGAGAATGCGATCGCGACCTTGATCGCAAATGCTGTAGCATAGCTTTTGGAGCTTTGGGTGTCATTTCCGCAGAATTATCTGGCGGATAACGATGCGAGTGATAATCAGAGGGGAAAGATGAGTGACCAGCGGATGGGATTGTCGATGTCCTCGGCGCCGCTGTTATATTGCCAGTAGCAACCGACTGTTGTCCGTTTGGCACTGACAACGCACTGTTGTGTGCGTGCGTTGAATGTTCTTCTGCACGAGGCTGGGCAACCCGCTCAATCTCGTCCAATGCGCCTCGGGCTTGGATAGACTTCTGAATAAACGACTGGCACACTTCGTCGGTCAGCATAGCTCGTGCCTTCTGCGTGACATCTTTCCTATTCAGTCCTGCTTCTGGTTGACTCCCCATACGACATTCTGTGTTCTGTATGATCAAAGGCGTTAGAACGTCTCTTACATGCTTTAATAGTTGTGAATGTGTCAAAGTCGAGGCGCTATTGTTGACTGAGAAAGTCACGCTGGTCGGCGTTATCGGGGGTATGGGCATTACTGGTACTGCGGCAGGAGATGTCTGGGTAGTCGTAAGCCCTGGTATCTCAAATTCCCCTGCTAGTTTAGGATTTGGGTTCGTGTGGACGTGGGAAGGAAATCGGTTCTTGGAAGCTGAGAGTCCCGGGACATCAAAAGCCTCTTCTAACACCTTTCCATTTCTTGACGTATCGGTGGAAATTGTGGGCTTTAGCTTTGGCTTGAGAATAGATGGTCCAGCAGCTGCGGAGACTTCCCATGCATCTCCGCATCTTGGAGCACCGGAAGTTGTCGCAGTCGAGCTTGAAGCACAGAGTCCTGGCACTTCGAAACATTGCTCTTCTGGATTTCCACCTGAAGCTTCGACAGACTCGTTGACAAGGAGTGGTCCGAAAACATCAGGGCTGCCTGATTGGGTGGCTGGCTGGGAAGGCTTTCTCGTTTCAGAACCATTCTGCAAAAGTAGGGCGTCATGTTACCAGACCAAAAATGACGAACACCAACATGAGGACATACCGAAATGAAACTTCCTGCATGCTTTGCGGCGACCCTGTCCCCGTTCGATTCCGCTACAGCCCGTGTCCTGTCGTCCAAATGTGACTGTGGAGCCGGGTTCGATTTCGTTGCAATTGGTAAAGTGCTTGAAAATGACGCAGATGTTGTCCTATTACCATGACTCGTAGAATGGACACGTTCCAAGAGAGATCTGGGAGAAGTTGTGACAGAGTTCGAGGCTACATGTTCGGATGGGCTTTTCAGCCTGTTGAGCAACGACGGCTGCTCTTCGTTGATGTCTGTCCTGCTGCTGCTCCATTTTTCGCTTTCGTATCCAGATGTGGACCACCGGGATGTCGACTCCTGGCCTCGTCCTGCTTTGTATGCTTTGGACGGTGATTTTGTGACACCTTCCTTGCTTTCAAGACCTGGCTTGACCCAGGTTCGATTGGGGTAGAACTGTTCGACTCGCTTCCCAATCCTTGAGCTCAGTTCTGCCGCCATGAGCGTTCTGAAGCGATCGGGACGATAATATCAGGAGGAAATAGTGCGAAAGCGTTCAGGAGAGTATAGTTTATGACATGAAGGATGCTAGAGGGAATCTGTGCGCCGTCAGTGTACCATTGTAGGCCCTTCTAATTCGGGGGTTTTCCGGCCAAAGCTCCCAGGCTCGCACTGATCGAAGCGCAACCAGTCAACCATGATGCTAAGTAGCGCCTGGCTTGCATTTCTTCGAATACTCTTAGCGCTTAATTTCTTTGACAGGAGCATCTGATTACACGTAACCTGTGTGTGCCTTCGAAGGCTACTCAAAAGCCGGAGGCGCCTATAAAGAATCACATTGACTGTGCGAAACAGGCACCTTGTCCAGCCTTGTCCCCTTTAAGTCCGACAGCATCTTTCTAGCATTATCAGCTTCCCCTTCCAAGACGAACAATGGTCAACCTTCCTAGCTACTCCAAATTCGAGCATATCCTTGTGAAGCTCGAAGGTGGGGTGCTCACCATCCTGCTGAACCGCGCGAAAGAGTACGTCACTACCCCACTACCTCAGAGAGAGAAGCTGAATAATACGCTTCCCCAGGCGTAACACCTTCACCAGTTCCTTGCTGGTTGAACTTATCGAGGTCTTTGAATGGGCAGACAGAGATGACCGTGTTCACGTCGTCATCGTTACTGCAGAACACACCGCAGCTGCCTACTGCTCTGGGGTAAGGAAGCGTTCCACCACTCATGCACCCTGTGGTCCCAGGTCATTGACACTGTCCTCTAGTTCGACATATCTACAGGATGGGATGGTCTCTGGAACCCTGAATCCGAGAAAGAGGGCGAACATGCCCACAGAGATGGTGGTGGTCAGCTCACTCTCGCTATCCTGGCTTGTCGTAAGATAACCATTGCTGCTATCAATGGTCATGCCGCGGGCGTTGGGACCACTGCTATGCAGCTCCCATTCGACTTTCGCCTCGTCTGGGAGGGGGCGAAGCTCACATTCCCTTTCGTACGACGAGGCATTGTCCCCGAGGGTATTTACTCGTTATGCTATCATCCATAATCCCGATTCTAACAAATAATCCCGCCACTACAGCCGTTTCGACCTACCTGCTCCCCAAGCTGATCGGTCTATCACGGGCCAACTCTGTTCTTCTGACCGGATCCACCATCTCTCCCTCGTCACCCTGGATCTCCTCCCTCTACCACGAGATCATTCCCAAGCGCGAGGACGTCTACCCCGCAGCCAAAGCCCTCGCTCAAGACCTTGCAGAGAACACCTCCCAAGTTTCCATCGCTTACGCCAAAGGCCTCTTGCACCACCCTGGCGACTCGGCTGAGGAAAATCACCTTCTCGATTCTCGTGCAATCAAGCTCCTCGGTACATCTGCTGACGCCAAGGAAGGCGTTCAAGCGTTCTTCGAACGCCGCAAGCCCCGATTCACTGATAATCTCTCCAAGAACTCTTCGCCTTGGTTCCCTTGGGTGAGTGCACATCAGCATGCCAAAACTACTATCCTGACATTATGCTCTAGTGGAGGAGAGTTGATGTCAAGCACCCCAAGAGCAAGCTTTAACCTGCGACTGGTTTAGTACAGTGCCAAATGTCGTACTACAGATACTAATATGAAGCCTGCCCTGCGTAAGAGTGCATCTCAAGAGCTTCAGACGATGTAAGGTTGAGCTTGTCCTTGGAACACTTTCTCGGTTGCTTAAGGTTCCCGCTCATAGATTCGTGTCACGCACCAGCCACTCAGTCTACGTCCAGTTAGCAACCGAAAGGGGATGCATCAAGATGTAGCTTCTCTGTTGCAACCATCCACTGACATTGTATCAGTGGCAATCTACAGGCTTGATGAGCCGAACTATCTCATGCAAGTTAGCGCATTTGTTGCACCTCAACCGTACGCGCCACAGCTGCCGAGTTGGCGCAAAGAATTTGTCGATCTGAAGGGAGCTGATCCAAATAACCTTGACATTATGCTATCCCTGCTCGTGTTCCCCGAAATTACCAGGAAGAACAACCGAACTATTGCTGGCTCTCCAAATTTCTGCCAGCAAAGCCATAGGCAAATACAAGAGCTTCCAGGAGCGAACCCTCTTCACATGGGATACAAAGACTTGGGCCTTATGAGTCGGTTCCACGCCAATTGAATAGCCAGTTTGACGTGCCAGTTTTGCAGCTGACCCAACCCACCATCGTTGCCCAGTTGGACACTGAAAGGACCACCTTGCGGGTTGAACCCAAGCATCGAAAGGTGCACCGCACTGAAAGCAACGTCGTTTCGCTCCATAAATAGAATGCAATAAGTTAAGCAGTACAACACGTCTACATGCTATGACACCTGGAAATCACCAATGATCTCCCTCTCGTCCGCCACCAGCACCTCCTTGCGCTCAGCATACACAGCTTTCACAATCTCCCTCTCCACCCACCGCTGTTCCGAATCCTCACCAACAGGATGCAGCTCATAGTCTATTGACAAAGCAGAGAGAACGCCACCGTACGCATGCGAAATGCCCGTGTCAATGATGATGATCTTGCCCTTGCAACGAGCGACAATGTTCTAAATAGATATGCCAGGTTAGCAAGCTAGAACATGACAACAATCGGAGAACTTGCATGGAAGTCGGGTG
Source organism: Coprinopsis marcescibilis (assembly GCA_004369085.1). Taxonomy (NCBI): domain Eukaryota; kingdom Fungi; phylum Basidiomycota; class Agaricomycetes; order Agaricales; family Psathyrellaceae; genus Coprinopsis; species Coprinopsis marcescibilis. The sequence continues at coordinate 103,539 of ML210215.1, forward strand.
TATGTCCCATAATCATCCGTCTCGTACCCGTCCTAGCCAACACATTGTCAACTTTCTTGCAGGCAGTCGCTTCATCCAGCTGGGCCCATCCACGGTACCATAACGGGCCGTTGGTGTAGTACATATTGATCTCTTCCATAGTCGCAGCTAAGCAAAATGACGTTAGACAGCGTAAAGCAGCCAAACCTAACCGAAGAACCTACATTCTGGCCAGCCGGGGTACGTCCCAGGAGGGTGAGGCGTCGGCTGCTTCTTCCTATACTGCAGCTTCCTCATCAAAGACTTTGAAAGCTTGTTGATCTTGGTAGGAAACGGCGTCAGGTTCTCATAGTCCTCCGCAAGGCCTCCATGAACAAACGAGATCGCAGCGTGCGACATGGGCTCCACTTTGTGATTGCGGTACAGCGAAAGGTGGTGTTCGAGTTCATCCCCAGATTCCTTCGCAAATTGAAAGTCCTTGGGAGGATACTGGGTATTGGGTGGCCCAATGGAAGGGTGCAGAGGGAGCCTAGTAGTTGTGGTATAGTTCTGTGCCCAGGCTCGTCCTATCCTTCCTGACGAAAGCATTCGCTGGCGGGCTTCAATGGATCCAAATGTCTTGATCTCTGTGGGGTAGACGTATCTACGTCGCACTCAGTCAGCTACAACTAAAGCGAGCGCTGTTCCATAGACCAACCTCCAATCACCTATTGAAGAATGTCATTAGAACCGAACGAAAGGTCAAAACAAGCTCACACACCAATCATGTTCATCCATTCGTGGTTCCCAAGATTCGAGAGCATAGTGCTGCTATTCCCAATAGCTTGCGCTCTTAACCGCTCCATCCACAAGAATAGTGCGATAGTATCATCCCCACTGCAACACACACCCAATGGTCAGACCTGCGGAATGCATGAAACAACGATGCATATCCCACCGATCAATGATATCTCCCGTCTGTACGAAATAGTCCACATTGCGCGACCAGTTGAACTCGTCATCCACAACCCCCGAGAACTGGAGCACACGGCGGGCATTCGCCAAATCCCCATGCAAGTCACCCACAGCGACGATGTGTTTCTTGAAAGATTTCCTGCTCCCTTCGTAGCTTTTGATCAACGCTGTGTTGGAACGGAATGTACGGCTATGTAGTCCGCTGAATTGAGGTACCAGGTGGCGAATGAAGTCAATCTGGTGCGCCGAAAGAAAGAGCAAGTGGAATCTTAGGGAATGGACTAGGTAGATGAGAGCTAGACAGGTCGAAAGCCCCAGAAAAAGAGCGATGTATCGGGCCATATTGTCGGATAGCTTGTGCTGTCGCCCGCTGGAAACTGTGGATTATGTATTCTGGAGTAGCGGGCGCTTCAGAGGTCATTATGGCACGACATTAGCACAGTCACTCACATTTTTATCGTTTCAAGTTTTGGCAGTCCCAATACATGGGCGTGGAGAGAACGATAGCGCCAGAACCAAAGTGATATAAAGCAAAGATGGCCCCGGTCACAACTGGACAGTCGCCAGTGCTGATGGCGACGACCACAGCCACACCGTAACCCCGCACTGCCCGGACTTGAGACTGCCGCCCCCGAATCGCATGGTACCAAATGGTACCCTCACGGACGGCGTTAATTGATTATGGTATAGATATTCAAAATCACTGACGGTGGCAGTCACATAGAAATAGTAAAAAAGAACAATCAGAGTGCACTAGTACAACGGAGCCAGTCCATTCAAGCCAGAAACATCCTCTACCACCTCAAGTTCGTCCCATCTATCTCCCGAGTCCGTCCAAAATCCCTGCAAAATGAGCTCTTCAACCCTCTCCCAAAACAACCTCTGCTCCCCCGAGTCAACCAAATCCAAATTCCCAATCTTCCGCTTATCCATGATCACGAACCTCCTCCCACAGCTCGGTCCCAAAAGCTTCGGATAAGTCTTGATATCTTCCCACTGCTCATTCGTATGTCCCACCAGGACCTTCAACCCTTCATGATGCAGCAACGCAATAAACTTCAAACTCCCCGCAACCTTCGCCAACTCCATCACAAAATTCAGGTTCCTCGTCGACATGGCCAGATGCGTGAGTGATTGAAACGACTGCCAAACCCTGCGCCTGGAAAGGGTATTATAATGGACAGGCGGGTTACCTGTAACCTTGTCATAATGTTCCACCGCCTCCTCCAAACACCCCCATAGCAGATTCATGTACGGGAAGGAGACGGTCCCGGGGGTATACCCAATAAAATGGGTCACCGTCGAGAACAGCGGAGGGGGGATACAGTTGTAAGGCGAAGCCCTGCCAGTCAGTAACCACCGCACCGCACCCTGCCCCTGCAACGCATTCTGCATGTGCCCACTATTCCCCGGAGACCAGATAAGACACAACCTCCGAATAAACGGTGATTTGACAAAATCCAAGTTCCGCGCAGGGTGTATCTCGGGATCTATCGACAGAGCAGAATAGCTAAGCAACCGAGCAGAGCACCGAGTAAGCATGGACCTTGCTAGCGGCAGAGGGACGATCTCAGCGAATGATATCGACTTGACATGGCCTTCTCGCAGGAAGAAGTTGGGTGGCTTTCTGAGCAACACTCCACAGAACGATGCAGTGGACTTGTGGGTCATGCAGTCGACCCGGTCGTAGAGGAATTGTTCCGACCTGAATGCGGATAGAGATGAGTATCGCCGACTGAAAGCTGCACACGACCAAAAATGGGACTCGGATACATAGAACTTACCAGATCTTGAAGGCATGGGATGCGAGGCATAGATTGTAGCAGTTCTTCAAGGTCGCCTGAGCTGCCAGCCCCACGATATAAGACAATATCTCATTAGGAAGGTCAACCACAATGCTGCCCGAGCTGTTGTCTTCCATATATGGACGCGTGGCGTCTTGAACGCGAGACTTGTTAGAGCTAGGCGAGAGAGCAGGGAGAATCGTCGTACCACCCTTATCTGTGGTGGTAGTCCAAGGTCAAGATGTGGTACAGCATCTCGCAGCTGTGACCCACAGATAGAAGTATCACTCTGTTCCCACCATACCAAAGGCCCAATTACCCCAAAATCTAAATTAGAACACTATTCGGGCTCGGAACTCGCTCCCCTTTTGCTATTCGCCAGTAGCCCCGGGGGTCAATATCCGAGTCGGTCCTAAATGTAGCCGCTGCGAACAAGCCGCGTTGAAACCTGGTGTGTTGACTTGAGGGCCCTGGATGTTGCCTGGTCCCTGTCCCTGAAGGCTTCCGCGGTTCAAAACAACGTGGGTGGTATTATGTTCCTTAAATGGGTTACACAGATTATAGCGAGGAGATCGCAGCACATAGTAGAGTGGTAAGCATTCAGAACTGGGACGCGGTTACGGACCTCGAGGCCATTAGAAGGACATCCATGAAACGCCAGCCAGCAACCCTCCAACAGCCAAGACAGTCGCTAAGCCCAGCGATATTTGGGTGGAGCCGCTCAGAGAGAGATTGTTCGCAGGGCTCTTATATTTCTGGCAGTTCTTCGCGATATCTAATAATAGTACAGCACAGTGGAGTCAGAACGCGAACCTGCCAGAGCTTAATCACAAAAACTGAAAGTCGTACGCACCGTCGAACGCGGAATTTGCAGAAGATTTCGAATACCCATTACTCACGGCACAAACGAGGCAGGCTTGAAGGGGTACGGTCGCTATATCGTCGCAGTAGCATGTTCCATTGCGGTTGCAGTTCTACGGGGATTGAACACGGATTCTCCATTTATTCGAGCTATGATCGAGGACGCACCACGAGTTTTTCGCTAACAGTCGTACAATCCGTCAAGCACGACTTGGGCATGTTATCTGGGTCAATGAGCAAGACATGGTCTGGTGTCGCCTGAGCCAGAACTAAAGGGGCAGACAACATGAACACAAGTTTCGTAACGGTGATGATTGAGTGGACTTACGCGGAAGTATTAGAGCAGAAAAGATTTCTGCGTAACAAATGACGAGTCCCAAGCCGTTAACCATCCTCCGAAAGTGTTGCGGAGCTCTGTCAGTCTCCAAATGTCGCACAGGGAAGGTTGAAGAAAGAGGAAGAAAACAAGAATGCTGAGAACCAGGATATTCAACAATTCGTACCTCGACGCTCAGCGATCATATAATGAACGCGCTTGCAGGCTAGTACTCCTTTCAGCCCCCTATAAATTCATCATCATTACAATAATAAACCAATAGCTATGAGGACTTGACATAGCTTGAGCATTTTGTAGTATGAATTCCGGAGGCCACAGAATTTGTGACAATGGTTTTTGAAACGTGAAAGCCTGCATGAAGTTCACACCCCAGCTGCGTAGCTCTGGTAACATGGAAATGGATCCATGATAAAAGTAAAAGAGCAAAATAAATATTGAGACCCGTAGGTCTACCACTCCGGGAAAGCGTGTCATCCTTGTGCAGGGGCCATGCTAATCTTCTCTGTATCGTTCCAATTTTTTCGTATGTCACCCCGAAGGGGACAATAGTCACTGTTGGATGACGTGGCGTATTGCTTAGGTTTTGTATTTTGCTCAGGTGGCGGGGTTGACGGCCCCTGGCAAGCGCGTCGACAGCACAGAATGGCACTTTAGCCAACAGCACAGGTTGCGCGTTCGTTCAAACCCATCCGCGATTGGCTACCGTAGAGGCATCAGAATCAGACAGGCGTTCATCTGGTCTGATTATTGGATCTTAGATGGATTACAGTGCGAAATACATTAAAATTAGCGATATAGTCCTTCAAAGCAGAATCCATGCACAGAATGGTATAAAGCAGCATTACAATTGAAAAAGCCCTGTGCAGACCCGATAGTCCGTAGCAAGGGGAAAGGGAGATAAAAGGGTAGTGACAATCGACCTTTTAACTCGCGGTGGTCGTCACTACTGTTCTGCGCCTTTATCTTTCCGCCGCGATCCCTTCTCGCTTGTCTTGTTCGTCTGCGACGAACCGTCTTCTTCATTATCATCGCCCTCGTCGCTGTCCTCGTCCTCCCCTTCTACATCCCCTTTACCTTCTCCGCCCTTCCATTCCCGCTCCCACAACGGATTCGACGGTGGCGTTTGTACAGGATGGCCAGGAGGAAGCATAGCCCGGCCACGCTGCAACCTCTCCGCCAAAGCTGCCTTTTCACAAAGCAACTCGTTGATATAGTCGATCGCTGGGACGATGTTCAGAACACAAAACGAGAACAAAACTATGGCAAACTCACTTTTTGACAGGACAACGTTCTCGCTTCGAGGTCCTGCACGCCCGTCTATCTTGTCTCTCGCACTCTCTCCATCTCCATCCTTCTTCTTTGTTCGCTTCTTAGACGTAGCTTTGCCCTTTCCGTTCGGCATCCCGGACGCACCAGTAAACGCAGCAACCCTCGCCTCCTCCTCTTCCTCCCGTATCGCTTCTCTCAGCGCCGGAACAGTATCGCAAAGCGCCTCATAGCCTCTACGAATATTGGCCCTCCGTTTCTGCTCCGACTGGATATGGTTGGCCTTCTTCTGTGACGGGGACAGCAATGCCGGTTTCGACGGATTTGAACTGGGTGTTGGTTGCGAAGATGAGCGTGCATGCGATGCAATCGCCCGTTTATTCGTTGGTGGGGGTTGGCCATTGGCAGAAGGCGGAGGCGTCGACGAGGATGACGCACCGGATGTTGCTGAGGACGGGCGTATAGGCCGTTTAGCCGGTGCTGACGATGTTGCGGATGACTGAGAGTGTGAATGGGTGAGCGGGGGTTGCGGATGATGTGGCTGCGGATGGGGGTTGCCAAAGGCGGTGAACGCGCTGTCAGAACCTCCGTTCAGTTGCGGTAAGCTTTGAAATTCTTGCGAATGATGTGCATTGGGCTGGTGGTGTATCCGGTCTGGTAGAAACGACTGCTGGTATGGATATGGTAATGTCTGGGGCAGCGATGATTTGTTGTTGAGGAAGGGAAAGGGTTCATGCGCCGTCGGGAATCGGGATAACTGGGCTGGGCCGGGAGAAAGGTGCAATCCGTGGTTGGCGAATTGCATGTGGCCGAGGTGGTTGTACACGTTCGTATGCTGCTGGTGTTGTTGGGGATTATGATCCATGATCATTCCGTGGTCTAGCCAGGCGTTGTCGAGTGACATTAGATCCTTTGTGGCCTTTGTCAGGTCGTTGTCGTGCGACACAGACATATCCATGGGCATGTCGTCGGGATCCCTGCGCAATGAATCTGGAGCAAACTGAGAGGCGTAAGTCGCCCAGTCCGGAGGTGGTTGAGACGGGTCGACAGAGGTCAGAAAGGACTGGAGTGCCAGAGATTCGGCAGGTGTCAGGAGAGTCTCCATGATTTGTGGTGTTCACGGGGGGATGGACTCGGAACAAGGTCTACAAGCGAGACAGAGAGACACAGGATGTGTAGATGACAGCCCTGGACGATAACGAGTATCCATTAGCGAGCGTCCGTCTGGAATAATAATTAGAGTTATTTACTATGTCAGAATCAACTTATCGCGAGCAGGTCGGTTAGCCGATTGGCATGTGAAATGAAAGGAAGAAGGCGTTCTGATGTGGCGGTGTTCCTATTTTTTGCCCTTTTGAGAAACGTCGCCACTTCCTTTTTCGGTCGTCTTCATCCGGGTCCGATCTTCAGTCTTGGAAGCTTCCCTTCCGTTCCCAAACCCTCCAGCCTGGGGAAAGTCTCACTCTTCTGCTTCCACATCTCCGGAGACACCTTGGAGGAATTCGTACCAAGTCTTGTGACCATCTATACACTTCCTATCTGGATCCATTGCCTTCATTTCCTTGTCAATCGATCCAAATGCTGTACCCCGGACACTTGCCGTGCAATGGAGACCCCGCATGGAACGTCGTTAAGGCAAGTCAGGGGATCTGAAAAGAAGTTCTAGTGCGCGTGGTCTTCTCTGCCAAGCCTGGAGAAACCCATTTTAGTATTCGACAGATACTTATTTATCTTTAGGATCGTCTGATGCTCAGAAAGTTCCGCATTGCCGTGCCTTGGAACTTCGAGCTGGACCAGGCCTAGCGTTCGGCCGCCACCGTGGCGTTGAGACAGTTTGTGGCTTGGTGGCTTTTTGTGACCTACAGGTCAACCAGTCACACCTACTCTCTCGGGAGCTTCTGTTCCTGGCCGTCGAAAAGTGGCGGCACGAGAAAATCGGGCTTTGGCGTCTGTACAGAACCAAATCTTCGGGCCATCTCCATCTTTTCAACTCACCATCTTCTCAACTAGAAAATCTGTCTACCCAGTTCCTTGGTATGGCTTCCCCCCATACAATCTCACTACCCTTCGGCGTTCCATTTCAGCTGCACCGAGGTAGCCATACTCGGAAATCATGTCCATTGGCGCCCGTGAAGCTCCGTGAAGAGGCAGACGCTGCCTGTTGCCGTGACCCGTCGGCCTAGCGATTTACATGGTCCGCAGTGCGCCCTCGTGTGACTATGCTGAGACCGGCGTCTTAAACGTCGCTGTCTCAGGCTGTCGCCCAACGCGGACTTTAATTCAGCGGGGGGGGGCCTTGTCCAACGAGCGCAAAACTCATCCTGTCCTCTTCGATGGCAATAACGGTGAATTCGCCGGCTTTAGAACCCTGCCTTCCCTCTCATAACGAAGCGGCACGTCACGAAGAAGAACAACTTTCATCTACTTTGCACTTCGCGTTGACACGGTAGTCGCGGTCTCGTCACTGCAAACTATCACGATGAAACCAAGTCTACCAAATTTCATTTCATCACCGAGTCATAGTTCGCTAATTTCTCCGAGCGAGACGCTACCAAGCAACAATAGGCACCTCATGCACTATTCGAAATTTGCAAGGCTAAGAATGCCGTTAGGAAAGTGCTATGAACCACGCGTTGTGTTCGGAATGGAGGTCAGCAGCTAGAGGGCTGCAGGGGCTGCGTCAGCTATCAACTTGATCTTCTCCCACCACAAACCAGGTCCCACTTACATATATATCCGGGCGCTACTGATTTTGTCTACCTTCAGCCTAAACGAGCACCTCGGATACGATGTGATCATCGATGCGTTCCCAGTCGCTCACTCAAGTTCCCTCGCCATCTCCTTCCGATTCCTAGAATCAATGCCCAGCATTGATTCTCGAGTTCCCGACTCGGACGTTCCTCAGCTGACTTCGGCTCCCGAAGTCCCAGGCCCCACTCCAAACCTCGCGGGATGAGCAAAAAGCAGAAGTAAAGGAATGGCGTCAGATGCATCACAACTACTTATGTCCCCTTCGGGGTGACATACGAAAAAATTGGAACGATACAGAGAAGATTAGCATGGCCCCTGCACAAGGATGACACGCTTTCCCGGAGTGGTA
>ML210215.1:111829-136418 GCA_004369085.1 Coprinopsis marcescibilis
CCTTCAGCCTAAACGAGCACCTCGGATACGATGTGATCATCGATGCGTTCCCAGTCGCTCACTCAAGTTCCCTCGCCATCTCCTTCCGATTCCTAGAATCAATGCCCAGCATTGATTCTCGAGTTCCCGACTCGGACGTTCCTCAGCTGACTTCGGCTCCCGAAGTCCCAGGCCCCACTCCAAACCTCGCGGGATGAGCAAAAAGCAGAAGTAAAGGAATGGCGTCAGATGCATCACAACTACTTATGTCCCCTTCGGGGTGACATACGAAAAAATTGGAACGATACAGAGAAGATTAGCATGGCCCCTGCACAAGGATGACACGCTTTCCCGGAGTGGTAGACCTACGGGTCTCAATATTTATTTTTGCACTTTCTTTTTGATCAAGGGTTCTCCATATTCTCCATATTTACCCCCACAGAGCCGCTTGCAGTTAAACCCCAATCTCTACTGTTTCAAAGAGATCTGACAGCCTGAGTCACGGTGAAATCGGTACTTCCTTTAGACCACTTGATCATTAATGGCCTCGAGTTGGAATTCCTATTACTATGCAGCAATGCAACGAGATATATACATACCAAGCTACGAGAAGGTACGTTGAACTCTACCACAACGTACCACTATCATTGATATATCCGCCCTCGACGAGCTCCTCGACCCTCATCCAGAATAACTCCTGCTCACACGAATCCAACAACGACGAATCCTGCCCCCAACCGTTATTCTTATCTACAACCACGCACCGCCTGTCATTCCACTCCCTCAACTTCGCCTCAGTACTCATCTGGGTCTGTACCTCACTCCCCCGGTAATCATGCAAACAAACGACATACTTCAAATTTTTCGCCACAGAGACAAGACCGCGGATGAAGGGGAGACCCTTCGGGGAAGCCCGTAACGCCATATGCGTGAGCTGTTGGAACGCATCAGAGGACTTGGGGAGACGGTGTTGCGCTCGGAGTAGCGTGGTCCAGAAGAAATGGTTGTCGTCCAGAAAGTAGACGATAAGATGCGTCAGGCTTTGAAGGACGAGACGGGTGATTGACTGGAAGATTCCGGTCTGATAGTAAGGCATATATGTGTGCACATCAGGGGGAGGCTGCATCCAGATGAGGCATAATCGGTGCAAATGAGGTGACTCGATTAAAGGGAAATACATTCCAGGGGAGTGAGTATCGTCAGAGTACGCCGCAAACGATGTCAAGCGTTTAGAGCAGTACTCGAAGACCGGCGCCACCAACACCTCTGGGATATGTTTGGCCAATGATATGGACCTGGTGAACGCTTCAGTGTCGAAGAAACTGGCGTGCTTCGTGAGAATCTGGGTGTTCAACTTCGTTACAGATTCATTGGTAAGGTTGTCCAATCGGCCGAACAGATCATCCTTCAGCCTGTGGTAGAAAGGGCACTCAGACTATAGCTCACGAAGCAACTGGACATAATGGATCATCACGGACTAGATCTACTTACAGTTGGTAAAACCACTTGTTGACAAGACACAGGCTGTAGCACGTCCGCTTGGAACTTTGCGCCGCAGGTCGAATGATGGAGATGATGAGCTCTGCCGGCAAGGCTACAGCAGACGCACCACTGCCATGGTCACTCAGTACATCACTCATGGCAGGTAGTAGAGGGCGTATGGAGAATGACAAAGTGAGGCAACTGAGATAATCATTGACTGAATGTATACATTGAATGATCTTGATGGGTATCAACCACGCGATTCTCAATCAAAGTAGCATGGATTGAATGGTCTGCGAGTACCATATACTTAGCACAGAGATAAGACCCATCATGTGAATAGAGTGTGGTACAGCAACAAGTGCTCCCTAGAACACCAACCAGCGCACACGGCAAATTAGAAAATTCCTACGCGAAAACAACTTGCGAAAGACTCACGCAATAGCCTTCCCAGCAACCTTCTGCGCAACGTACTGTATATAAAAAGGTGTAAAACCTTTAAGGACCTCCGAAACCCTAGTCCCCCGCTCTCCATCCACAACCTCCTCTTCCAGTCTCCGAAGCTTCCAAAAACCCATTGAGCCATCATCGCTGCGAGTTTCGTGCAGAGCGTAGAGCGGTCCAGTCTGTGTCGGGGATTCCAGGGGCACCCATGTCAAGGACCCCCTAAGGACGGCACGGGCCTTGATCAAACCAAAGAGGAACGGAACCCTCTCCTCGTATCTGAAGTGCTGACGACGGGCCAAGACGCTTCCTTCAACGGGGTCTGCGGGCGCAGGTGGCTGGTCTATCCCGCTGATGTCACCCAGCTGCTTGCCAGGCGGTATCGCGATCGTGTCCTGCTCCAACAGGTCGGCACCCGTACAGATTGTCATCAACTTGCACAGTCGTTCATGCCCTTCGTCCGTGCATAAAATTGGAAAGGCTTTCTCGATTGGAACCTGCAGAAAGACGGAATCGGAATAATCGATGTTCGTTGTGAAGGGTAGGTCGGACATGATGGACGCAGGTCGAAAGCAAGGGTAGGCTAATTTGGTAAGTTGACTTGCGAGGTGCCATGTGCAGATCCAATGAAGGTTATATATGTATCCCACGGATACGTGCCGATGGACTTAGGGCAAAGTGGTTAGGGATCTCAGATAGGTCGCAATAACCTCGAGATTAGGCAAGTCTGTAGGATAGATATCACCATCAATGATAGAGGAAAGGAGAGTCCGACAAGTGACTAACATAAAGCGCAGCTTTTGGTTGCGCCGGGCCTGGATGCCAAAAATACGGCATGGTTTAAAGAGCCAGGATACAAGGCGCTATAACGTCTTCAGGACAAGGGTCAAGGTCGAAGGATCTCGTCTTCGTCCCGATGACTCTGCCAAAACTCCAACAACTGACCTATCTGTGTCGACGGCCTGCCTGACGGACTACATCTCGATGAAGAGTTTTAAGCGTTACAGCTACTTCAAAATCCATTCATTCGAAAAGTTTGTGATACGACTCCATATGTTCTCTGTTAACACACCAAATCAGCAATGCTCTCTCAAGACCACAAGACGACATTCCACTCACTTATGCGCGGGGACGGCTATCCTCGTAGTCATCCACCTCAGCATTGACGGTGCATACCCATGAATGACCTCCGTCACCCTTGTCCCCTTCTGCCCATCTACAACCTCCTCCGTCAACTTCCTCATCTTCCAAAACCTAATCTTTCCATCCTCCGAAACCGTTTCATAAATCCCAACAAACGGTGTAGAATCCGACGTCCCCGTCCGCGGTATCCAAGTCAAAGTACCATTGAGACGGGCGGGGACATGTATGGCGCCAAAGAGGAAGGGAATGGCCTCTTCAAAGTTAAAGTGCTGTCGGGTCGCAATGTCACCTTGAGCGGGAGTGTGTCCGGCGGGCGTTTGTTCTATAGCGCTGAATTCTTGCAGCTTCCCAGAAGGAAAGACAACGGTGTCTTGTTTCGTGAGCTTAGCCACCGTGCACAGGTCCGAAAGCTTGCAGACCCGTTCATGGCCTTCGCTCGTGCAGAGGATTGGGAACGCCTTTTCAATGGGAACTGGGAGGAAGACCGTGTGTGTTGTATGAATATTGGGGGTAAATGGAAGGCCTTGTATCGACATGATGATGGGATGGTGGTGGTTTCGGTTGTGATTGCGATGGCCAGCGTCCCGCATCCAGTCTTGCGCACAGACCTGAACATGATGGAAACCGAGTCCCACGGTTGTGTCGTTACTTATATGGGGTGAGATGGGCCGACTTTGCAACGCGTCTGGCATCCTCTATGGGAAGTCTACGTTGAACAAAAGCTTAAATAAAGCAAATAGATTGATTGCAGTACCTTAGGACCTAAAATACGCCAGAGCTTTTGATGATACCCTTCCAACTCCTGAACACATACGACGAATACAGCGAGACCTCGTCTACTGCTTTTGACATGCTTGAAGACCTTTGCAGTAGATTATCGAGGAACTGATAGGCGGTGTTGGGGGAAGTCAATTGGTGGAGCTCTAAAGCAAATATTCAGTAGCTTTTCTTGAGCCCACAACGTTTACAAAAGTACGAACCTGCCGCGGTGTAGACTGCCGCTATCGACACTCGTTTCGAATACCAGGAGAGCTGTGAGAAGGTGTGTGTTGTCAGTACCTTTGTCGTGTGGACGCGTATATGATTCTTACATGCAACGACCTATCGCCAATCGAGTAACAAGCTTCATCGGCGATCTTGGAGGCGTGATGCAATGCCGGTCGAGGGTCAATGGGTGCAATTCCTGAGGATGGCGTAGCCAAAAGAGCAAAAGCCTACATCGCATACAGTTAGCTGACCCCTCCAAAAGTGCCGCCTCACGCATACCTCAGGCAATCGATCTAGCACAGGCTCATTATACTCCAACCGTCTCCTCAGGACCGCGTTCAAAGTCAGCGACTCGGTAGTCTGCATCTGTCTAAGTCCTTCTTGAAGCCATGCGTTGATCAAAGTCCTCCGTGCGTCATCGCCCTCGCCGAATAGTGCTGAAACGGCTGTCTCTGAAAGAGGTTCTGAATGGGACCTCTCCGGTGTTGGAAGCTCGAGAACTGAACGCGCCAACGCTGCACGCGAGAACCCGTGCGTCCTCACCAATGGCAGGGCCAATTTAAGCAGCCTGATAAAAGATTAAGCCGGAATGCCCAAGAGAGAGAGATACGAATCAGATATACTGACCTCGTCGCAGATACCGTCATGGTCGAGGTCAAGCGTGAATCATCCTCCTCTCCAGTCTGCATTAGGCCAATCATCCGGTCCGTTCGGAGTAACCGGGAACACCGGCTCCGATTCTCCGTGCCCTTGACCCGATGTGGATGGAAATGGCTTTGAAATTTGTGTCTCGAATTAAGCTTTTGTTCTTGACGATATACACCTCTATCTGACCATCCAGGGCACCCCTACCCGTACCTCAGTGTATCATGTCTGACTGGGGTATGTACCCTCATTATTCCGGTTTATACAGCCGACCGATGGCTAACTTGCCGATCTTTATTGATTATAACAATTGCATCTAATCTACTAGACGAATCATCTGGATCCGAGTCTGAGGCCGCTCCCCAAAAGAAAGCCACCCCCGCGCCACCCCCGCCAGCAAAGAGGGTTGCAGTTCCCAAGAAGAAATGGGAAGGCGAAGATGAAGACGATAATGCCCCAGTCGTGCGTCTGCCCCTCGCTTAATACATCGGTATACCAACTTCAGATACTCAACAGAGCGACTGGGAAGAATCATCCTCAGAGGAAGAAGAGGATTCCAAACCCGCTGTCGCGCCCCCCAAGAAGAAGGGCAACTTCAGAGCTAAAGTCGCAGAGAAGGAGGCCGAAAAGGCGAAGAGAATCGCGAACGGCGAGATTGACTATGATTCGGACGATGTTCTCGACCCCCGCGAGAAGGCACGAAGAGACAAGGAGCGTGAACTCAATGCTGATCTTAACAACGCTGCCGAACTGCTGGGTGCAGCTGCTCTGGGAGGTACGCAGCGATTCCCCCTGACAAGTTCTTTGTCGAATCTAAAACCAATATCTGATGGGGCTGTTATCTAAATCAGGGACATCATCATCTGAATTGGACGCGATTCTCTCAGCCCAGCCACGGACGAAGGACGATTTCCACAAATTGTCAACACAGATATACGAGTTGATCATTAAGAGGCACGCCGGCAAGCCTTTGTATTCCGCTTTCCTCGAACAATTTGCGCGAGAGTGTGCGCAGCCCTTGAAGGATGTCGAAGCGCGAAAGGTTGCCAGTGCCTTGACTACCCTTGCGAACGAGAAGCAGAAGGAGCAACGAGACAAAGCTAGCGGAAAGAAGAAGGCTAAGAGTGCAGCCAAGCCTGCTTTAGGAGGATCGAAGTCGGCTGTCAAGGGGTACGTCAAGTTACTCGATGGTCAATTATCTGACTGACATTGTGATGATAGGACCGACACCGGCCTCTACGACGAGGCACTAGATGACTTTGGCAACAACCCCGACGACTTCATGTAATTCAAGAATATCCTACCCAAAGCGTGTAATTTAGGACAACATCACATATTCTCAATAAATCCATTATCTCTCTACACTATTGTGAGGCACATGCTGGCATGCCCTAGAAGATCAAGATTTTTCAGAGCTGAGTATCGACGACCCATAGATCAGTCCTAAGGAATATAATGAAGTTTAGATCGCTATACAATAAAGAAAGATCGACGCCAAATCATCTAGGCATTGACAGCGGTTATACTCGTAGAAAGAGATGAGGGCCTCATCTCCTGCACGTTAACCTGACTAACCGACCTACTGTTCCTAGTATGTGCAGACACATGAGAACGGGGTCTCCCATTCCCAGAATGTACGTGCGCCGGGATCCCAATGGAGCTCGTCCTACTCGTCTTCCTCGTCCTCTGGGGTACACCCAACTCGTCGAACACCTGCTGCTGCCTCAACAGGGATTCCGGTCGCTGCGAGGTCCGCCTGCCGCGGTCGTGGCTATCGTGCGGGTGGCGATTTCGGTCGGAGGCCAGGCTTGTCACTGATGGAGAACGTGCTCGTTGTTCAATTGTCCTCGAGGCTCTCCGTTCTCTGTCCTTTTTGGGGTTTACGGATGCCCAGAACATGGAGGTCACGTTGATTACGATCTGATAATGCGAAATTAACGTTTGGCAACGGTCGAGGAAGTGAGCTTGTCCGTACGTCGCCGACACAGGCTGTTAGGTAGACCCAGCCCGTCTCCCGTCCATCGGATAAAATGAGGACCAGTACGTTGACCTAATCGATAGGCTTGAGACCTTGCTGTCCGATACTTCAAATACAAATGAAAGCCTCACGCACAGTAGAAGTGGACAGCGCGATGAAGGCGGCTCTGTTATAGAAGGGCCGTTAATGTGGGGGCTGCTTCAAGACAGGCGAAATTTGACTCACAAAGCAAGACGATATGCGAGGCGCTTCGAAGTTCCAGCTATCACCGTCCAATTTACCAAAGGGAACAAGAACAGGAACGTGACGAAGATGTTCACGTAGCTAGGATATTCAGGGTAAGCTTTCGTAGTCGACCGTCCTGTTTGAGCAACGCACACGTGGAAGACAAGCAAAGGGATGGAAGCCAGTGGCTTGAGGCCGATTTGGCAGACGCCTTCGCTGTTTATATCGGATATAGGGCCTATAGATAGAGCATTGAGGGCGAGAAAACGAGCGAAACATGGGAGCTGACTTACTCCCGATGCTCAGAGTCGCAATGATACAGTACGCCACTGCTGAGATCAGACTAGTAAAGTAGATGTACGTCCGGGGACGACCGTTATTGACATCCGGCGACCAGAGCGTTTGCACTCTGTCAGCTGAGGTTGCAAAATGTTAAATACAGACACCGGAACTGGTTGCGCTGCGCTACTCACTGAGGTACGCGTATACAAGAAACTTGCAAATGGCATATAAGGCGATGCTGAGGTAGCTGGCGGCCATGCAAACGAGCTCTGACCGACCTTCAAATCCTGCTCCGTGCACCAAGGTCCCACCTTTATAGCTCATAAGTCCCGACATGCCTTCGGAATGAGGAAAGGAGGATTTCCGCTTACTACAGAGGACGAATATCCAAGCAATTGTTGTTAAGAGGATCAAACACATGCGAGCCCACGTCGTCCGTTTAAGCCCTTCCCTCGAGAAGTTCTCTGCGAGGAGACGGCGAGACAGGCAATGGGTTAATGCAGCTAAACCTGGACGCAGCAACACATCGTTAGTCAAGGCGAAAATCGGAGACAAAACTCCGCCTGACATACCCAGCGCATGTGCTAGGAAGCTGAGGGACCTAAAGCCCCGGTTGAAGAACGTCTCTATGTCGTTGCCAGGATCCATTGGGGCGAGGGAGACGTGCAGTGCCAGCGAACGAGCATTTTTGAACTAGGAAACGTCAAGGCCATGGTTGGGATAATCTTGAGACGTGCTTCTATGATGCCTCCCGCGGTCCTCGTGTATATTGACCAGCTAAGTATAAGGCAATAAAGCTCCTTCGATGGATGGACGCGTTATTCGGCCTCGGGCATGAATAGATACATGAAGAAGCGCCCGTGTGCAGCGGTGTGCCCCATTGGGTCAGTTGGTCCTAGCGTGGGGAAGCCCCTGCAACCCCCGCAGTCACTCGTCGAGCTCTTCAGAACCAACCGTGAATAGTATCAATAACGGATTTGAGTAAAACGCGTGCTCCTAGTTCTACCATTGAGGGAAAGGTAGAGCAGAAAAACGGGAAGGATAATGTCACGATGCTTGCGGTTCGAGAGGATCCGAAGCCTCCGACAGGTCTGTTGCCAAGAGGCTTCAATGATCACCTTCGTCGAATTGCGACGAAGGGCAATTCTTAAATAGCACGTCGGCAACGATCCCAGACAAAACCTCTGTCGATTCACCGCCCACAATAGGCTCTTGGGCTCCCTAATACATTGCAAAACCTTCAGTGCTGTGCCTGATGATTGGAAATATGTCTGAAGAAGGCCAGAATTGACTTTCAACGCACGCCAACGACCTGAATTAAAAGGATAGAGCTTCCATGTACCAAGGGGTCGTGGTAGCGCAGAGAATACCGGCGGGGGTAGCAGTTCCGAGCTTGCTGAGGTACAAGGTGGAGTGCGCTCAGGTATACCAGCTGCCAATGGCTGAGACATGGCTGCCAAACCAAAAATCCATAAAGGCAGGAAAGTCGATGGCGCCGACACCCATCTAGGGGTCAGTAAATAATGAATCCAGGCATCCGGAAGTGATGAGAGGCTGGCTTACTGTGCGAAGCGAAGTCATCAAATGGCAACGGTATTGAGATTGAGGCACAAAGGACATGTGCAGTCAGGTCGAGAAGGGGCGCCGCAGTAAAAGGAGCACAAATGTGATCACAGTTATATTCGTGCAAGCTAGCCTTCGTCGTCGACAACAATTTGAGCCTTCTTATCGTTGATGATGGTACCGTGAAGGCCTCTGTCGTTCGAAACACTTGCACTTGTTCCTTCCGCGAATAGACCCAATTCTATCTGAAGTAGATTCACCATCCTAACACGAAATATGTGAAATCCCGAGAGGCGCCCGTGGAGCAACCCGCGGAGCACGACAGGCGGCGGAGACGGTGGCGCAATAGTCCAGCATAAGAGTGTACGGGTCCAGTTATTTCGCCGATTCGATAAACCAGAGGCGTGTACAGGTTTTGCTTGGATAGAGTGAATGCAAGCAATTTCATGAGAACGACGGCAGAGGAAACCCGGGCCACTGCTGCTGCGGAGTTTGTTTCATTCGGACCCACTGTCTTTGTTGCCTCCAACCGCCACGGCAATGTCCTCTGGGGCCACGATGTTCATCCACGACACGGATTCCATAATCTATCACCGAAACTACGTTCTCCCGTGTCTTGTGCGGATGATAGCACCTGTCACAGCGTCACCATGATGGTGGTGGTGACAACGGCTGTGCTGACGGACAATACAAAAGGTGAACATGTTTGGCTTATCTTCTCTCTCATAGTCATCGCCAGTCCCTTCACCTCCCAACAATGGAAGAGCTTCCTTTGGAGATATGGTTCTTGATCATCGAATACTTCTCCGAGGAAGACCTCTACAGCTTCATCGGGGTCAACCGCTTCTTTTTCAACATCGGGCTCGACAAACGATACCGTGAAATCAGTCTAGATTTGGGAGAAGTTCATATTCGCAAGTTGCTTGATCGTATTTCGTATGTATTGTCCTTCCAGCGTCACCGAATTCACTTTATACAACATCTGCGCTAGTGAGCCACAGATCGCTTCGCGAATCAAAAAGCTGAATCTTCACGTCCACCCCACCAACGCACCTCGCCCGGTGCGCAATACAGGTGCCACCCCAAACAAAAACAGATGGCTCAATCCCATCCGTGGCGCAATCAAGGCTGTGATGGGACGTATTGCTGCCCCTCAGGACCAGGGGCCTCTTGACGTCGATGGAATGGTCGCCAAACTGTTCATACTCATACCATTGATGACAACCCTTGAAGACCTCCGAATAGTTCCATGGGCTCTTCCCCCCACGTTCGACCTCGATCGCCTCTTCGAGTTCATCTGGGAGACATGCGGCCACAAACTCCATCGGGTTTCTCTCTGCGCCAACCTGCCGAGGTACAGGTCGCTCCTTAAAGCGAAGCCGGCCTTTCCTTTGCTCGAAACTCTGGAGCTCGAGTTCTCGGACAATCTCTTCGTGCTCGATCCGACGGAGGGCGATGTCCTGGCAAACGATGTGCTGCCTTTCTTCAACCGCTTGGCACCGCAAGTCAAGACGCTAAAGATTCGTTCCTTCTCAAAGCTGGACCTTTCACCCCTGTTCGCCGAAGCAGAACCCTTCACTTCCCTCCATACCACCCTGATTCGCATTCCATTCAATCATGGGCTAAGAGGCAACCCAGCAGGTTTGAAAGAGTTTCTAGTTCGTTCCAACACTCTCCGCAAAGTCACAATCCGACTTACCCCAATGGGGCTGGCGCTCGACCCCGCTGCGGAAGAGCCACTATGCTCGTGGTTCAAGGATTGCGTGTCCAGCCCGATCTGCTTCTCCAAGGTCGATACTTTGGATATCTGCCCCACAAATCAACCAGGCGGGATCAGCCTTCTGCATGACTGTGTCTCTCGTACCTTCAACAATCTGACGAGATTCACAGTTCGTGACCGCTATCTAAAGGTTGAAGAAGCAGTATCTTTAGCGGGAGCGTTAAAGGCTTGCCCCAGATTGACTGCTTTTAGGCTGAATATCCTTCAGCTAAGCGGGGCAACCTACGATGCATTTGCTCGAGATTTGCCTCAACTTCGCTTCCTGTGGATGTCTGTTGGAGAGCCAGCTTCGACGGAACCCTCATCGTCAACATCATTGGTATGTTAATTTCTGCCAAAATAGGATATCCTCATCGAATCTGAACCCATATTAAAGGAAACCTTCCGCAATTACATGTCTCAACGGACATACAACGATTGGAACCTGTGGGATCTGACAATTTGGCAAGGAGGAAACGAAATGGACTATGAGACGATGCTTGCGTGTGCTCGGAGCATTCCATCCCTCCGAAGCTTTTGGGGAAATGGACACATGGATTTCGCGCCTGAAACCCGTGCACCTACCCTTCGACCGGCTCAGCCTATTTAATGACTGTTGGTTCGTCACTATACCCTCAATGGATCATTCTAGAAGTCAGTACTAGTCAGTGGTCCTTTTCACACCGCATCGGTGACGTTGTAATTATGACTCGGGCTAGTGCACATCCGAGATGCCGCCGCCTATTTGAATCTCCGATCCAAAAAAGTTTTGACAGCCGTAGTTGCGTGGCAGCACTGTTTCTTCCAAACCACCACCACCCTCCAAGACTTCCAGCACCGCTGTTAACAGTTCTTCTCCCTCCCACTTATTTGTGAAGGTTCTCCGCGAAGTCTTCACCATTTCGTCAATCTACTCCAAAAAGACCCGCAAACTCTGTCCCGGCAGAGAATTCATGCTTCGTCCTCCAATTGCTATACCGCAGCATAAACGTTGTTTGCCCATATCTTGTTTGCTTGTAAGCTACTTTCGTTTCACTTCGGAGACGAAAACTAATTTTTTTCTCTATATAGCGCTAAATAAACCAACCATTTGCCCAACATGGCCTCCAAAACCGTCAATATTCGTCGTGACGTAGATGACAAGTTCTACCGTTACCGGTATGTGTCTGTGATTCCGTTATACCGCGATCTTTGCTCACGCATAATGTAGCATGCCTCTTTTGACCACCAAAATCGAAGGCAAAGGAAATGGCATCAAGACTGTTGTCCCTAACATGTCTGACGTCGCTCGCGCACTCAGTCGCCCGCCCACATACCCCACCAAGTTCTTTGGTTGTGAACTCGGTGCCCAAACTACTTTCGATGAAAAGAACGACCGCTACATTGTCAATGGTGCCCATCACCCTGATCGCTTGCGCGAGCTGTTGGACGTTTTCATTGAAAAGTTTGTTCTCTGCAAGTCGTGCAAGAATCCGGAGACGGATCTTGTCATTCTCAAGCATGGGCGCAACGAGGAGATCATCAGGGACTGCAAAGCCTGCGGCGAGCGTACCGATATCGACATGCGTCACAAGTTGACCACCTTCATCCTCAAAAACCCGCCTGTTAAGGTTAAGAAGGGCAAGAAGAGGGATGTCGCGGGTGCTGCCGATGGCGTCGGTGGTGGTGGACCTCCTGTCCCCGGTAGTCCCGAAGGGGAGGGTGACGAGGATGTTGACCCAGGCAACGAGAGCGACGATTTTCTCACCAAGAAGATCAAAGCTGAGGCTGCTGGTCTCAGTAGCACCGCTACCATCGATAACGAGGGTTGGTCTGCCGACACATCCCCAGAAGCCGTTAAGGAGCGAGTTGCAGCTCTTGAAGCTGGATTGGCCAATACTGTTCTCGGTGGTGACGACGACGGTAGCGACGACGATGTGAACAGCCCCTACTCCCTTTTAGGCAAATGGATTGAGGAGAAGAAGGAGGAAGCCGACGACCCCAAGGCCTTCTGCGTCGCCGTCTACAAGAGGGCTACTGAACTCGGTATCGACAAGAAACACAAGGCTATTACCGTTATTAGTCAAGCGATTTTCGGTGCGGAGATCGTGAAAGAGGTTCCGCTGTATGCCGCTCTTTTTCAAAAGGTAAGAAGCTGCTGCATTCTATCTGTTGGATCTGTCGTTAACTGTTTGTGCAGATGGTTACTAGCGAGAAGCATCAAAAGGCCCTTCTCGGAGGAGTGGAGCGTCTTGTTGGTCTCATGTACCCCGACCTTGTGGCAGACATCCCGAAAGTCCTGATGGCTTTCTATCAATTTGACATCCTCGAGGAGGAGGTCATTACGCAATGGGGGACCCACGTCAGCAAGAAGTATGTCGACAGGGACACTAGCAAGAGGGTCAGGAAGGCTAGCGAGCCCTTCTTGAAGGTATGTCATGCAATCCCATGCTGAAGATTTGCCGGGTGCTGACATGATATTTTCTTAGTGGCTCGAAGAGGCAGATGATGACGATGATGATGAGTAACTGCCCGGATCTTATGCTATGCACGAGTTATGTAGCGATACTTGTTGATTGAATCCATAATCGTCTTACGTGCCAACGCCATCGACATCCCATTCAGGTTTTGAGAGCTTCTAACCCAATACCTCACACTACGCCTGGTTCTGAGGTCTTGTGCCCGTCGCAACACTTCATATGATTTGGGTTTTTATTAGGATAATTGTTCCGGGCGCCGCCGTATTGTACTACGTGCTGCGGTCCGATTATAAGCCGCGTTGGCGTAGTGGTAGCGCGTCCCACTTGTAACAGCTTGGTTATCAAGCAAGTTCATGGGAAGGTCATTCGTTCAATCCGGGTACGTGGCATAATATTTTTTTCCATTCGTTATTTCGAGCGCCACGCCTTTGTGGGCTTTGATTCGATGAGAAAGGGCAGAACCAGTCAGTGACTAAGTATGACTGACTATGATTCTGTTGAATCGACTTCTGATCCTTTTGATCACATCTGAACTATATCATCTGCCCGTGGTAAGTCCCTCTTGAGTGCGAAAAGTCTTGTAACATTTCTGCAGAGAATCGAGATAGAGTTTGCGAATGGGGGTTCGAAAGTTTCTATGGAACCAGCTGTAAATGCTTCTAGAGCGGCTATGGTTCCTGTATTCAGCGATGCTTGAAGGTGTAAAGGGGTCCCGGCTCTGTGCCTCGTGAGATAGAGTTGACTTGTAGATTGAAGCAGTCGATAGGGCAGTTTTTTCAATGTTTCACTCAATGTAATGGGGTTTGCGATGGCTTTGTACTTCTCGTCAACATCGCTCCACATTCCCGCAAGCCGCTATGAAGATTGACTGAGTAGCTCAGCTAAGCAGTCTAGACCTCTCTGCTCAAGAGACTCTATTCATAGGGCAATACAGTTCGGTGTAAGCAATCTTTTTTCACTGGCGCTGTTGAGACCCCTTCTCTGCTTGTTGCTTGGCAAGTTCCTGTTCGGGAATTACTTCACCATTCCGTAGGTCATGTTACAGCCTCGTGGCATTGGCAGGGATCAGATCGTAGATGTTACCTAAACGATTTGGGATGGTCAAGAACGCGACCCAAAAGGGGCCAACGCGCAAGGGGTTCTAGAGTTTGAGCGCTTGCGACGGCAGGATGGACTTCATTCGTGCCGAGTTTGTACATTTGTGCCATTAATATATGTTGCCTGCGCGAAATAGAATCGATTTGCATACCTTTATGGTCGTCTACATTGGTATTTTGGCTCGGTCTTCGTGTGAGATGGGTACTGTAGACCTGCCATCTCATGTCAAATAAATATTATGTTGATGCAGTGAAAGCGTATTAATTCGAATATGAACGGACGAGTGTACAAAGGAAATATGAAAAGATGAGGGTTGCATAGCAATTGGAGAATGCGACAGTATGGTACAATGTGATATCGACGATTCCTAGCCCAATTTCCAACGAGAAAGCAAGATTAGTTTACATATATCATATGAGCTGAGCTCCGAGCCTGGAAGTGCATGCGAGACTAGCGATAACAATGAGCCTTGAATGAAGTAGTCCTGTGAAGAAAAAAATCCACGAAAAGAGTCCCAAAAGATATGAAAACCTTCGCACCGATGCCATTAATTAATAGCACGGGGCATAGTTAAGAGGGCTAGTCATGGTTTCACGGCGCCCAAATCCCATGTCGTTCGAAGTTACTCCACCCCACTGTGAAGCCCGAGGTGTAGAGTCGTAGGACGAGGGAACGACGACCCCGGTGGGTTGATAATCATGAGTAGCATATTCGTCGACTCTGTACGCACCGCCCCATGTGTTTTGGTTTGCCGCTTGAGGTGAGTGGGTGTAACTTGAGTGTATATCCCCCGACAGATGCGAGTGGGGCGTGGAGCGAGTCCCCCGAGATTGGCCCGCTCCCTGGTGCTCGTACGATTGCTGCGGACCTGGTCCTGGTGTCCAGTAAGGCGAGGAGTGTTGCCCAATGGAATGACCCGGGTACATCGACGGAGTCTCGAAGTCAGAAGTCAGTTGATAAGAAGGGGAGGGATTGTAGCCAAGTTCGTTCGTAGAGGCGGAAGCTCTTCGCTGCATGTCGAAGGCGTCCGGGATATTGAAGTGGTATACGATTGATATCTCTTTCTGCAAAGACCGCACCGTCACTGGCATCGACACAGCGCTGGCCAACGATGATGTGACTGCAGGCTTGAGAACTTGGACGATTGTGATGTGATTTGGGTCTGATGGATGTGGTTAGATCAAAGGTAGGATGCTAGTTTAGCAAAAGTTTCACACACCCTCATTCTTGCACAGTCGGCTCCAGTACTCTGGCACGAGCTCGCAGGCATACACGCGCCCCGACGAGGCAGGGGTAACGTTCAGGCTACTCGCTTCTTTGTGGATCAGAGTGGAGTCCTTGTAGACTGACCAAGTCACCTCTCTGGCCAATGACCATGGGGAGCAGATTTCGACGACGTTGGAAAACATCGACAGGATTCCGTACCTCGAAGAGATTTCTCGAGTAGTCAACGGGAGCAGGTAGAGAGCATGGGGGCTATTCATGTCGTTGGACATGAACTGAATGCGAGGAAGCTGGTGAGTACCCTCTGGTGTGGCAAGCTCTATCTGCATATACACAACCATCCTAGTTTCTTCCGAAGGTGGAGGAGAGACTGTGGGCTCTCGACTCAGAGAAATGGAAGACGACGACGACGATTCCGCCTTGAACTCCTGGTCCAGCGATGGTGTGGATTTTCCGAGAAGTAGGGACACTGCGGCAATGTCAACAATACACCCAAACGGATGCGACGGAAAATCGTACGTCGTTCGTCTTTACATGTGTCACGAAGTTGTTGAAGACGACTGCCAACCTGCTTTGCAGTCCTCTGTTTACCGGTCTTCTCAAAGATAAAGTCGGATATGTAACGATTTCGCATAGGATAGCGAACACCGTGTTTGCTATTGGTTGGCCGAGCTTCGATTTTTCGATACTCTTCCAATGCTATGCAAATAGGTCAATTTTCGGGACGACCACAAATCAATAGCAGTCATCTCACCTTCAATCAAGGCACCCTCCCTGCGACAATGCCTGTCAGCCAATAATTCGCTCGATCGGCCCGACAGAACGAAACTCACAGTGCTGGTGGCCAGACAGCCTCAGGTCTGCCTTTTAGTGTCTTCCAGCTACGGCGTCCGGTGGCTGCAACCTGAGCAGCGTCAACCCGTTTTTGGTTCGCAGTTGGAGAATAGGAAAGATCCTCGACAGTTGACATTGAGACGAAGGTATACTGTTGGGGTGCTTGGGAGCTCTTTGAAGAATCCGAGGCGCCAGGAAACCATTCTGCGGGATCCATAATGGTCTTTTTGAGCTACAAGATTGAGCAAGTTTCGAGTGGAGGGAGGCAATGAGGGTCGAAATTCGATAGACCTTGCTTTCGCGCCTTTTTATACACTCGGACTGTAGATCCTTTGAGCCATAGTACCGGGTCTGGGAGCCATTTGAAGGGATCTGGTCTTTAACTCGCAGGTCGGCAACTAATCCCTTCGCAGTGAAGGAGGCGGAGCAAGCTTGCCTAAAGCCACCGAGAAATCAAGCTGGTTCGTATGTCGGCGCTTATTCAGCACGGAAGCTGACTTGTAGCGACCGACCGATGCCAGTGCGACATTATTATTGGCTATGACAAACTTAAACGTATAGTGAGTAGTGTCATACATTATTATATACATTGAAATTTGAAATGTGTTTCGGTATGAAAAGTTAACGCGTAATTTAGGAACGCGGCCAGGGGAGCATGTGAAGGTGCGGTGCAACGTGCTGATTTATCATAAGAGTTTTCATGCCTCGTACTTCGTGAGAAACAATTCGAAGCAGAGTCTGGAAAAAGAGGGTAAGGACGCAGTCCTTCTCGAAAACACCATTGTGCCCACCGAAACTGAAAGAAAGCAAGGAGATTTGGGGACGTCGCTCTGAAGTTGTCCGATCTGAATCCGCAATCCAGGGTCACCAAACTTTGAACACAGCCGCCGCATTCAATCTCCGTACGGTGTGTCAAAGGGACCCCAACCTTTGGGCAAGCTCGAAAGGAGGGTAGCGGAGGCATAACTGGGAAGTTGAAGCATTTAGGCAAGAGGGTTTAGTTTGTCCTAGGATATCTGCACCCTCAATCTGGAGACAGGATTTGAAGATCGGAGTCAAAGAATCTACATACAATCTACATGAGCTGTGATAAATCGAGCTTCACTATGTAAAACCCACCAGGCCCATCCCATAGACTCAGCGTTGAAACCCAACCTGAAGAGCCTATCGCGAGTCAAATCTCTGACCAGTTGGCTCACTTTGGCTCGTCGGCACACTATCCTACTTGCCATCAAGCTTCATACCGAGTCAGAGTGTTCCCCGATGGAATAGGACATTGCGCACAGTCAAGCTACAGCCCCCTCCCCCCTGAGCATCTCAACAAACAGATCAATACAATTTTCTGACATTCGGACGGATTTATACGACCCAAAGGAAAGGTGAACGCCGCAATGAGAGTTATCGTAAGTGATGTGATATACAAAAGTATAACGTTTCTCGAGACGAAAGGCGCGTCTTATTCATGCTCCGAACTAGAAGTCGAAGTTCAGGAAAGACAGGAGATGATATGTGTCGTAGAAAGGCATACTTACCTCGAGGCTCGAAGAGAGATGGTCCCGGTCAGAAGCGTCACGAGGATAATTTGCCGACACATCACATGGGGTTCGATGCGACTTCTTCAGAACCTGAGGCCTGACATGTTACATGACGATACGTCGGTCTGGAGCGCTGTGGGGTATTTAACAATGCAAAATGGGTTTGAATAGTACCAAATAGTGCAGGTCTGTCTTCTCAAAGGATTGTGGAAGAGATCGCTGCCGTCACACCTTGTGCCACGGACCGAATGGTCCTTTAGCCAAGTGATGCGCAAACCCGCGGAAACATTTGAGGTTTACGGCTCAACACCCATCCCAGTCTCAGCAACTCCTTTCGCTGGTACTCTGATTCTGTGGCCATACGTCTGCTCAAGATCCGGAGGCGCAGATGACGGGAAATACGGCGGTTCTGGGAGTCTTTCGGTTTTCTGTGTGACAGCAATCATTAGAGGTCAACTATCCTCCTCGTAGAAATCTACCAGGTGACGACAAGTATTGAACCCGCGAAAGCGTTCAACTGACATGTATACGTAGTGTGTTGACGTCCAAACCTCTACGGATCCTACTGTCGATAACGAGTTGACAGCTTCAGTCGAAGGATGTATTGCGGATGGACGGAGCCTACGCTGAGTACGAGTGAATTCCAATTGGCTGTTTGGAGGGACATGTGTGCAATGTAATTGTAACAAGAGAACTCCGCGACCAAACAGGGAGTGTGGTGTTCTTTAGCGGCCTGTTTCTCCGAGCCAGAGTAATCCCAATGGAGGGATCTAGGGCAAAGGTCAACGGATGTTCATCCACATATACCGTAAATCAGTCGCCACATACGTAGTTCGCAATCCTTATCGATGAAGTTGTGTTGCCAGTTCCCTATATTCCAGACCGATCAGTTATATTCGGCTATTCAACCAGCGCCTGTAACGGGTAACAAATGCGACTCGCCTAATTGGCCCGTATTGGAGTCGGGACATCTGACTTGGGCCAAGTAAGTCGAGAGTCTCGCCCTAGGAGAGCCAGAAATACATTTGCTTTTTGATCGGACCAGAGATGTTTGCAGATGGAATCGCTTCAACAGCACTTAGACCAATGGCCTAGGCAGTCGATAATGGAAGTATCGAAATCGAGGAGAGCACCTGAGCACTTGTCAGGCAACGTAGGTCACCGTGGAATGGTTCTTGCGAGATGGACCAGTTCGCCGTAGGGGTGGGTGACTAGGGATTCTGAGGGAAGCCGTTGAATTTAAGGTTTAGCGGAGCGAGAGTTAAAACACAGGTCATCTAGCTGTGAGCCCGAAGCGACGGCCGATGGGATTCCGCAGACATTCGTTAGAATTGCGTACACACGTCTTGAGCTTGGGACACGTTTCTGCGGAGGATAAGCATCGTCATCGTCGATGACTTAACCAAGTGGGAAGGACAGTCTGGGAAAGTCGAGAATGAATAAACTTCACAGGAAAGGGAAATGATGCTGACAAACGTGAAGGGGCAATTTCTAGCGCCACACAACTCCAAGATTATTAGTGGGAGTGGTGTTCCTTTCTGGCTCACTTGAACTTCTCCGGAAGATGGATGAGAGTGTATTACCTGTGAGGATTACGGACCCTTACCCAATAACGTCCTATAATGTTATAACGTGCTTGCATATACGTCTTGTGGTCAATTGCTCAACACACACCTACGTCATCCTGGACATTAGCCAAGATCGATCGGAAATTATGTGGACGCGTCGCGAAATCCAACCGTCAATGTGATGAACCTATACAATGACGGAATGTCTGTAAGTACGCTCCCCGTAATGCTCAGTAATGTCCGAGATGTAGTACCAGAAACACATACATTCTGTCCGAGCGATACGGGTGCACGGAAACTTGCGAACTGAACCAGGCTCATTTATACGTTTACAACATACGTAGATGAATGAACAAACTCCCGAGAGACCGCGGAGGCATAACATGAAAAAAAATTTAGGACGTGGGCCAAAGATCCCGAATCCATGACTCGACCCACGGCGATGCCTACCTATTCTTAAGTGCGCTTCTGAATTCCGCAGCGTCGCACAGAGACGACCACCGTTCTGTAGCGGTTATTCCGCTCAAATCTTACCCGGAATCCCCGCCCGTGATTCGATCACAGTCCACTGGTGTCATTGCAGCCGCCACAGAAAGACCAGAGAGCCCTGAGCTCATCGAGAAAGTATGTTGCGGAGGGAAGGAGAGAGAATTTTCCGTTCCGCCGTGCTGCGTGTTCCTGCCGGCAACTGTGGTTCGGGAGAAGGCCAAGAGATTGTTAAAACATTTTAATGAGACCATATGTGCAGGGCCTAACGAGAGTTTTGTGTGGTGAGATTTCGTGAAATCGATGTGCAAGACGGAGGTGAACAGACCGATTTTAATTTGTCAGAGGCCGTGTCACAAAACTCGGGTGAAGCGGAGTTTGCCGAAGAAAGCGATGCATTGAGATCACGTGGTGAACTTGAGTGTTCTAGACTACTACCTCTTGAGTCTTGAGTAGCTTCAATGCAGTGGACTATCTTGCCGTATTAGTCCAGAACGGAATTTAAGAAGCGCCTTGTGAAGCTGTTGACGTCGGTAAAGAAAAGTAATTGAGTAGCTGGCGTGAACTTAGGTCACTATATGGCGAGAAATATGGCGAGAAAAGCAAATTCAGGTCCAGACCAACGAAAACTACGTCACCATTTGCTCTTTTAGACTTGGAGAAGGTCGGACAATCGTGAAAAGATCCCAAGGACAGATAAGAGAAGACCGTGAAAAAGGGGATGCAGGATAAGCAAAAGGATGCTTATTATTATATAACTACATCTAAGAAATAGTATACGAACGGAGGGTCTGAATTGGAATCTAAAAGGGTTGGCGAAAGACAGCAAATAAAGCAATTCATAGCGGGGATGTGAGACGACAAGTGGAGTCAAGGGTTAAGGCGATGGATAAGGATAAGGAGTTTCTCGATAATAAAAAGTGAGAAAGGTGACTTATTCGAGGTGATAAGAGCAGGTTGAATGAAAGGGGTATGGAGTCGTACGAAACCAAATGCGAGGGGTGACGAACGATGAACTGAGCGTCTAGATGGGAAATCAATGGTCCATATTTGGTACTGAATGTGCCCGCCGCAGTGTTGGTTTGATTTTACATGTGGATTGCTGAGAAACGTCGAAGCGATGTGTAGCGTGGCGAATGGCGTTGTGGATGCCGCATAACCGAAGGGACTGAGGAATCAGCGGGCAAGAGAGGACGATCTTAATGCCTGGGCCAGCTCGGCCTTCCATTCCAATCGTTTCACGGCTTCATGGTAATCGACCCACTCGCGTTGCCGTTCGTGCCTCTCCAGCCAGTCCTGCTCGAGAGATACAACGTCCAGTTCGTAGAAGTGGTAGGTTGACGATGGTGTCGGTATTGTGGTCACATAGCGGGTGATGGTGCCACGTACGCCGGCTGAGGTGTGGACGTGATGATTGCGTGCAAAATGCAAAGGCAAAGAAGCAAGAGAGAGAGCAATCAGGAGATGAGGAGACGGTGAGAGGGACAAAGGGTGAGACCTTCTTCAAACGCCTCCCTCGAGGCGGCTGCCTCCAAATGTATATCTGACGGTTCCCATCCTCCTTTGGGCACTATGCGAATTTGAGAGCAAGGAATGTCAGTACATTAGCTTCAAGTCTCGAACAAGCCCGAAAGAAGAGATAAATATTGCGGGGAAGGCGCCGTTGGCGAGAAACAAACGTGTGTACTCACAGACCCAGTAATTTGGCCGTTTCCGACTAGTAACGACGAGCACTTTGCCTGCTGCCCGCGATATGGGGATTGCGCAGCACACAACACGAGGAACAGCTCTGCCTTTGGTACCCATTATGAGATTAAGAGGAAGTTCCGAATGAAATTCCGATGTAATTTTGCGATTGTGGTTTTATGTCGGGTTCGTTAAAGCTTCATCCGCTTGACGAGACCCGTCACTTGAATAGATAGACAAGAAATTCGTCGGCGATGCTGGTACAAGTCGAAGAGCTGGGTATCTTGGCCGACGGTGGTGCTGTAGAGTAATAAAAGAGAAAGAAATGCTGGGGATTGTTGTCTGAGGACAGCTGCTGTCAGCGGTGTTTATGTAGAAAAAGTGCAGTGATCGGACCTAAACTGGCGCTTGAGTTAAGCTCTAAAGAAGAGAGCAGTTGCCGGAATTAATAATGAGTAGGCAAACGGTCGATTAGGTATCGTATAAGCAAATGACCAGGGGAAGATGAACGAGCGTCGAGTGAACAGCAGCAGGTCGATGTGGTTGCCGGTAAAGTTGGAAATTTACGGTGGTCCCAGCCGCAAACCCACGCACGTTTCTCGGCGGCGCCGGCCGAGCGACACATTTCTCCGCTATTCAGGGATGAAAGCAGAGCTCCAAATACACTCAGATTGCCAGTGATTCAAGCCAGTTCTCAGTATTATCGATAGTATATATTATCTTGCGTCTTATAATACGAAGATCTAGCGCGATAACACTAAGCTCACTTATTACAGGTATAAAATATTTACTCATTCCAACTGAAACATAATGGAGATGAGATGCAGGGCAACAAATGAGATAGATAACAATGACACTCACGCAACAAGGAACATGCACAAAACCCCGAAGGCCATGGCCGCAAACTGGTGGAGATATCAAGTCGTTAACAACAGCCGAGACAGGACAGATCCGACATCGAGGCATCACTGACCTCTCTAAGAGCTTGCTTTGCGCCTTTGCTTTCAGTAAGCAACCTAGAACCGGGTTGTAGTGTATCAGCATCATGTTTCCAGGGAAATACCAAGCACACAGCTGGTGGATGGAACCAGAAAGAAAGAGTCCTTGCAGGGGATAGTGTTTTGCCCAATACAACTGGACTGAAGATCCTCGGGGTTGCACCTACGTTGGTAGAACGGCTACGGCCCCGATGTAAAGGAAGCCACCCGCGACAAAAGGTATCACCTGAGTAATTGTCAGTTAAAAAGGAGAAAATCAGAGAGATGCGAACAACTAACCAAATCAGCTAGTTGTGCAGACGTGCCCAAGATGCCAGAAGCATCCTGTCGAACGGCAGATGCGAGGTCATTCGGTTGAACTTCAGACCCAGTTGCTGTTGCGTTGTGGACCGCGATACCAATGAAAGTGCTTAATCAAGGTAAGAGATCAATCATCGGTGATGTAATCTTGAACGTTCGTACCCAACCTAAATACACGA
This sequence comes from Coprinopsis marcescibilis, assembly GCA_004369085.1. Lineage (NCBI taxonomy): Eukaryota > Fungi > Basidiomycota > Agaricomycetes > Agaricales > Psathyrellaceae > Coprinopsis > Coprinopsis marcescibilis. Next base: position 134,684 of record ML210215.1, read on the forward strand.
CGTCATGGATTTAGCAACGTTCTTCTCTTCGAGTGAGTCAAGGGGCCCTGAGCTTACAAAAGCACCGATGGCAGTCAAAAATTGCGACTGCATGGCCTGTTTCTTGGTGAAGCCACTTCTGATGAGGATGGAATAGTCTGCGATTTCGTGGGGAATTTCATGTGCAAAGCAGGCTAAAGTGGTGGTGGCACCGATTAATGGGGATGCATAAAACGAAGCCGCCATTCTGGAAGGAACAGAACGGTAAATATTTCGCTTCTTGGAGATGTTAATGCGTATTTAGAAACGTACGCGAGTCCATCAGTTCTACGGATTGATCAGCATGTCGAATCATCCGGAAGAGAAGTAGGGCAGTTACATGTTGTGAACGAAATCCCCAAAGAGATTGAGGTATGCTGAAAGTTTAGAAGGGCCCGAAGCGGCTGCTTTGGTTTCGGCTTCATCCTGGTTCCCGTTTATTTGCTCTTTGCCTTCTTTGCGCTTCTTGAGCCCACTCGAAGACACAGATTTGTCTACCCCCGAGGCGTCAGCAGCTGCTGGTTCAATGTGGGAGTGAGAATGCGAGTGAGAGTGGGAATGGCCGCCTTCTTCATCACCGCCCAACACCCTGAGCGTCTTTTCCATGATAAAGAAGGATGCAAATCCGACGAAGATGGCAAGCCTAGAGGAACGGAAGTTAGAAAGTGATTCTTGAAGTTGAATTTAGTAACTTCAACACCTACCCAATAATGATATTTCGCTTTTCTTCGACCATTACAAGATGCACACCATTGCCTTGGTGTTCGCCCATAAACGCATGAGGAATGAGGTGCAGGAACACGTCGGAGAGCAAACCTCCGGTCTTTGTAAAGCGTTAATGTCGGAATGAAGGGAAATTATCAAGTAGAGCTTACAGCAAACGCGGTCATAGTGTTCAATGTATTGGCATTAATTTCCGCTGGGATAAATGCCAAGATAAAATTAGGGACTCTGGAGCTGTGTCAATATCCCAATATTGCAGGTTAAGTTCAACCTTACGAGCTGATATAGAATGTTCCCAATATCGCGTTCCAGGCAGGACCAAATGGGAACAGAACACCGAATATCTGTCGCAGAATAGGCGACTGTTCTTCTTCCAGTGCATCGTGAAGAGCGCTAAGCTTCTTCACTGGTTCGCAATCGTATACTTCATGCTCCTGTCATTAAACAGCACAGTAGATCAGCAAAGGAAAGGTGAAATGGCCGAAGGAATCCACCCACATATACCGCAAGAATTGTTTCCGCTCCGCTTTTGGTATCACCGAAGGAATCCTTGGCTGCCACCAATGCTGCACAACACGCGAGTGCGAGTGCGAAGGCAAGGAGTAATACGAAACGTCTTTCGCAGCCCATTTCCGACCTTTGAGACAAGAATATGAAGGAACAACGATAAAGACAGCAGGCTCCTAAACCAGCCGCTCGTTCTCGCATCTTCACTGTCCCTGTACCATAGATGATATTTGTACACTATTTGTCTTTGTTGATTTCTAATGATTTTGGTAAAGGCAACTTTCTGTTTAGTGCTCGATAGAGCGGCTGGCGGCACTGTAAGAACGGAAAGTTCCGGGGCTTTGATTGCACCTATCCTAGGGTTCCCAAAACGCAACATGCGTGACGGAGAGTGACAAGCTGCGTCGCGTCGCGCACATTCGACGAAAAAATCCAGGCTTTGTCTCTCGAGTTTAGAACCGTACTCCTCAAGGTCGAATGCGAGTAG
>ML210216.1:0-34840 GCA_004369085.1 Coprinopsis marcescibilis
TTTTGCAATTTTTTTTCCTTCTCCAATGCTCTACTTTTCTCATACCTTACTCAGTGCTTTTAATTTTTGTGGGGTGGGGAGAGTGTAAGGACACGACGATCACATGACCCTTCGGACACTATATAAGACGCGACACTACGTATACTGATCCTTCTTCCTTTTTCTTTCCTCCCTTAACATATCGCTCTCTCTCTCAATATACGCCTTATCATTCGTACTGCCGTCGTCGTTCGCCGTAAGTGTTGGCTGCCTCTCTTAATCGAGAGCAGTCTTCCATCTATACTGCGCCAAAGAATTGCCTCTTTTTCGCATGCCAGGTATCGCCATCTTCTGCACACGTGCGACAGGTACATAAGTCCCCCGCAACATTCGGGGATGCTAATCGATTGCGGGGCCGCAAAGATAGCGAGTTTTAGGATGAGCGCCAAGACGTCGTCATCTAAACTGTCGATGAGGGCATTAGTCTCTACGTGGACAGGCTTAGGCCGCGAGCTCCTGGCTCTTGCACGTATGCCTTGTGACTGGAGGTGTTTGAAAAGCTTGGTCAGTAGACCGGAGCTGTCTTGAGGGATCCTACTGGAAGCGAGGCCTCTACCCGGAAATAGAACATGTAGTAGCATAGTAGAGGGTATGGGCATAGTGGACAAAGTTATTTGACATGGACAAAGGTTGTGGGCCCGGAATATGTAGCATTCAACGTAGGGTCCCACCACAGTTCCTTATTATGTTGTGGCCCACAAATAAGCGCTATGTTACAGCGCCTGCAACCAAATGCAGTGCGTAGGCAGGCGGGTTTGGTCCAAGCATCCGTCGTCATCATAGGCGCCGAGTCAAGGTGTGTTCGCCCTTGGGCAGATCATGATTCATTTGTTATCCTCGAGAGTCATACATTACCTCTACCACTTTCAGAATTTTTGACTCAATGTAGCGTCCTAGCCAAGACACTCCTTGTACTATGCCCCTGCCCTGACTCGCCGCGGAGGCAAAAATTACGCACCGACCAAAATTACCACAAAATGACGTAACGCCTAACGTCCACGTGGGTTCTAACTGGGAGCATCTGGCTCATGTTTATTTCCATCGTGTATCTTGAGCTATCTATATCATGAGTCGAAGGGTCTTATAACAAGCAAACGTGCTCTTAACGTAAGAAGACCACAAGGCAGTCAAGCGCAAAAGCAGAACGGAGTTTTCGGACTCTGATCAGTTTATACACACACCGCCCACGAGTTATCAAGACGCCACACTGCAGGGACCTGAGACTTTCACTCCTGTCCTCAACACCCGACCTCAAAACACCTTTCATTGACACCGCTCTCAAAAAAGAGATACGACTAAAGGAGACCAAGAAGTGCGAGAAGGATAGAATAGGAGAACACAGAAGCATTGATACGATGGCGATCACGAATAGAAATGGTGCAGAAGCGTCGATCACCGACGTTGTAGATGGGCAGCTGTACCTTGGAAAGTGGGTTCAAATCATCCATCGTAGCTTCATCCTCGAAAGATCTCTAATGTCGAGCAGCCTAGCCGCCGCCAAAGACCCCATCCTGCTCGCCAGCCTAGGAATCACCCATATTCTCTCCGTCTGTCCTGATTATCCCTCAACAGGGGCCAATCACCACGTCATAGCTGTGGACGACAACGAGTATGAGGACATTCTGGTGCATTTGGGCAAGGCGTGTGCGTTTGTGCAGGATGCTGTCGATGCGAATGGTCGGGTTCTGGTACACTGCGTGATGGGCGTGTCGAGGAGCGTAACAGTCGTTGCTGCGTATCGTGAGTCTATATTCTCCTTGAAGGCTTCGTTTCGGTTGACTGACTGGGTTTGGCTGGATCTAGTGATGAAGACGAGGAAGATGGGTGTGCAGGAGGTGCTCTGTCTGCTTAAGCAGAGTAAGTATCGCTCGGTCCTGATCAACTGGATCTGATTCAACAAAACCCAACTATTAGGACGACCACAAGTCCACCCCAACTACGGATTCATCAAACAACTGGAAAGTTTCGAAAAATGCAAGTACGGGCCTACGCCCGTCCACCCTGCCTACCGGTCCTGGAAGCGGAAGCACGTCCAAGATGTGACTTGTTACCTCAACCGGTTGGAGGATATCGCCGCGATTGTACCAGATCGCCTGATGCTGATGAGGTGTGACTTCGCTCCCTCGAGCGTGTTCTCATGCTAATCGGGGTTTCTCCTCGTCTAAATAGCGAGTTCCCGGAAGACCGCCAGCAAGGTCATTCGTTGCTCATGAACATCGGGATCACACACCTGGTCACGCTGTCGCCGGTCGATATGTCCTGTGTACCATGCGAATACGGGAAGACGACACATCATGTCGAAGTTTCTGAACAAGATCCGGATTCGGTTCTGGATTTCTTGCCCGATGCCGTTGGGTTCATGGCGAGAGCTATTGCGCAGGATGGGCGGGTACTGATATTCTCGGAGAACGAACCACGGGCGTGCATTGCGGCTTGTGCTTATCGTAGGTCGTCCTCGACGTCTTTGGAACGGGTTGCTGATGATTGAGTTGTGCAGTCATAGCTACACGAAAGATATCGTCTTCTGAGGCGCTGTCGATAATCGAAAAGGGTGAGCTATTCCGGATCCGGGAAGTCGTGTATGCCGTACTGACAAAGGCGTATTCCAGAGCTTCTGCTCTTCTCACCTCCACAGAATTGGCTCGAACGATTGAAGAAGCTAGACGAGAAATCGTACCGGGAAACACTGGAGCATGGCATAACCACTATCATGACGACAGCGACTGACCACATGATCTCTCCAGACAATGCATCCGTGACCGTGTATGATGGGGCATCCCTGGCGATTCCACCCCCTCTTCACAAGGTTAACCCAGAAAAACACTTTGCAATGGACGAAGTCAAGGACGCCTTGATCTCGATCCAGGAAAAGGGCATCGAAAGCCCGGTGTTTACGTCAGTGAACATTGTTCCAGCCGTTCTGTCATAACGCGAAACAGAATTCTGACAACACAAAGGGTCCACTGCCTGGCAACAAAGGGTCAAAAGTGAAACTCGGAAATGATAGATCGTACCTTCGAAGTTTGCTTACCTCTTCTCCCGAACCTCTTTGTACACGTTGCTTGTTTGTTATCTTATCGCTGTCGAATGCTTCCAAAGGATGTCGGATCCTGCCATGTCGAAAACACTTTCTTTCTTTAATGTTCTTGGCTGGGTTCCTGTTTTCGAGGTGTGGAATGCGAAATGAAGCGAATGTAACTGTGTATCATTGTGGTAGCAATTCTCCCGAGTTTCAATTCGGTGTACATGGCAGTAAGGAAGATACTCAAACAATGTCGGAAAATCTTTGCTTCAGCATCGGACACACGTTCCGACGACGAAGGGGTGCTGATGGCATCAGGAGAAGTCCGGTACCCGGCTTTCACTGTGTTCCGTGGTCCCGTCACTGACAGGCCGTCGCTCGACCCCACACCTCCGTGTTCCTCGCTGTTACTCTCGTTCCTCAGATTCCTACTCATTTCAATAGAAATGGAATCAGGCCCCTCAGCCCCACCCAAGAACCTCCTAAGGTATCACAGGACGAAGAAACTGAGGTTGGATGGCACCCACATACCCCAGGTTTTGACGGAACAGTCCAAACAGTATGTTACTCGCAAAGCCAGCATTCGTATAGGCGGACCTCTGAACTTTCCTGAAATTTATAGGTGTCTGAAGAGGCTTTCGGCTTATAGAGCACCGAAGCAACGCATGGCCTACCCTAGATCGCGGTTAGCGGCAGTGTTAGTGGCGTTGTTCGTCGGGCGGAAGGGCGATTTGTATGTCTTGCTGAGTCGGTAGGTATGTCCTGTGTTTACTGTTTTGAGAAGTCTCTTGGTTGGCTGATCTTTGTTCTTGCCTTTTTTGCGTCTGCCTCTTGCGCATTTGACTGGTTAGTCGATCAGCGTCGTTAAGAACGTATGCAGGCGATACGTCGTTACCCGGTGGACGCGTTGATGCTGGGGATAGGAGTCTCGAGGATACCGCTGTGCGTATCTCTCATGCGTTCCGCTCCATCTTCGTTTATTTGCTGATATCTATATACAGAGACGGGAGGCATTAGAAGAGGTGCTTAGTTCTTTGCTGTATGGTGTCGCGCCGCCGTTGTTAACCCCTGGTCAGATTGGTCTACCTCATGACAGAGCGAAAGTACCCCTGTTGTGTGTGCTGGAACCGTTCCTTGCTGCTGAACTAATCGTCACGCCGTGCGTATCGACACCCGAGCTATCTTTTCTCCGCTAATAACTGACATTTTACCAGAGTTGTGGTGCTCATTCTCGATAATACTCTCCAGGTCAGCCCAAATCCATTTGTCCTCCGCCGTCGACGACTCTGCCAGACAGCTGCTAACTATTCCTCTTCTCTACACCAGCCAATTCTCAACGCAGCAGAGGTTTCCAGTCTATTCTCTCACCCCTTGGCATCATTCCTCTCCACTTCTCCGCCATTCCCCAAAGAGCCCGAAATGGCGGAAGTCATGTACCACCGCTACTGGGATTTTGAGGCAGATGGGCCCGACGCTGACAAGAAAGCCTTTCGGGCACACCAGTTCCTCACTGGCAGAGAGGCTGGCGGGATCAAACCTGTGATTGGACTCACTGCGTGAGTGGTTTATGTTCGTTCTGATATCTGGCTCTGACTTGTATTCCTCGCTTGTGTTTATCTTTTGGTGTGCATAATCCGGCCATTGATGATCGATGTGTGTGCTCCCGGTTATGTTGGCAGAGCAATGATGATCCGGGTGGCGATGATTGGGTATGGTCGACCACCGGAATTCGAAATCAACCCACCTAACGCGCCGTCTACGGAGGAGAGGATTGCATGGGCTCTTTTGCATCGCAAGGTGTTTCTGGAGGCGTGTGAGAAGGAGGGCATTGATTTGGGTGTGGCGAGGAGGATAGCTGGTGTTGATGAGAACGGCAAACGTCTTCCAGGGCGACACAGGAAGGAGGAGCTGAGGCAGGACAAGGGGAGGGGAAAGAGGAGACAAGCCAAGCTGTAAGTGCGCTCTGGTAAGGTGGGGGGTGTGGATCGTGGGTCGCCGTTTGAGGAGGTGAGAGAAGGAAGATGAATGGACGGGTTTGTGAATTAGATTAAGCGTTAATATTTGCCTGGGTGAGTGCGGCGGAACGCACGCAGCCAAACCCGCGACAGGCCATTCCTGGATCGCATTCCAATGTATTTGCGTATTGACGTTAGCTGAATATGCCAGTCAATTACAGAAAGGTACAGCCTATCGGTGAACGTGTTCCCAAGCATCTCGATTCAAGAGCATGAAGTTTCATGTGCCAGTGGCACTGAAGGGGACTTAATAACTCTTCTGCGGCAGGCTTGCAAATCAGGATCGTTCTTAGCTCCGGGATGCTTGCTAGATGACTGAGATTCTTACTCTTCATTCAAACTTCTTTCCTTGAACCATCATGCAAAAACCCGGCCCTTTTAGTAAATCTATGGATTGTCTCAAATTCGGTCTGCTTCCTACATCACGTTCGCTGTCATATGGCATCTGAAAATCTTTTAAGAAATTTTATGCCGCTTTGAGTGACGGAGGCATCAAGTCCGGGCGATACAATTGGTTGAAGAACTGGGAGAGTCTTACCGTGACTGGTCTCCGTCGTGCTTCTTAGGCTTCTTGTATCAAGAAAGCACAGGGCCAGGTCATGGAGAGATCAACGGGATGGACATAAAGTAAACGTCTAGCGGACTCACAAACGTTGAATCTTTCCATGTCACTTCTCGGAATGTCGGACTTGATTCCTCGCGCCACGACCATTGGTGGATTCGTCCACCTAGGGGATACGGCGCTGACTCTTCCCTTTGCCAACGCTACCATGCGGACTGCCTTCGCCGGTAAGGTCTTGCGTACTGCTCATGTCGATTGCACCTTCCTCACGCTTTATATGACACAGGAATTCACATCTTCATTGCCGTGTATGGGCTATTTCTCTTCCTCCAGACCCCTGCGGAGAAGCGCAAGGGGCGGGCAACGTACATCGTCCTCAGCTTCGTCATTCTTGCTGTATTCTGCACGGCTTCAGCAGTCAGCATGGCGTCTGTGCTCAAGTTCCTCATGCACGATGAGGCGGCAGGCGAGGATGACAAGAGCATTCTATTGCTTTCCGGATTCGTCATTACCAAAGCACGGCCGGGGTTCTGGGAACGCAATATCGCGGGGTATCTGATCAGTGCCTGCGTGTGGATATGTGATGCGAGCCTGGTACGTGCTTCGAATCACTCAGAACCTCTATATTTGAGCTGGGTACTTCCGCTCGGAGCCTCTTAATACTTCGTGAGCAATTTCGGCTGATTAAAATCACTAGCTCTATCGATGCTTCGTCCTTTGGCGAGACAAAGTATACATATGTGTGCTTCCTATACTCGCGTATTTGGCTTCCATAGGTAAGCCAAGCTTTGAATGACCACGAAAGCACTCTGAATGTATATTTTACTATGTGGGATAGCCTTAGCAATCAGGGAGATGCTCACATATACTCCCGAGGCACTGTGCGAAGCCGCCTCGAACTATCGCCACCAATGGTCCGCAGCCTGGGTGCTCTCCTCCGTATCCGTCAATGTGATGACCACGTCCCTCATCGCATACCGACTCGTTACTGCCGCGCGAGGTATCAGCGCGATATTACCCAGCAACTGGACGACCGCGACCACCGACAAGATGATCATATTTCTAGTCGAGGCTGCGTTGCCGACGGCGGTTTTTGGCCTGCTGTATGTGGTTAGTGTGCTGATTCCGCTGGAGGCGCCGCCGCATAGGACTGAGGCTCAAGGCGGGATGGTCGTGGCGTATACCTTGGTGCAGGTGTCGTACACGCTGTTTACTTGTTTTGTGGTATGTAATCTACAGACAACTTCAAACGCTGGGTATGCTCTGATGGAAAGCTCGTAGGTTCTTGCCCCCCAGCTCATCATTCTCCGAGTCACGTCTGGGAGATCTTGGACGAATAGTGGGGAGCTTACTGGCGCTGCGAGTCAGGTTATGTCGAGACCCGCTGAGCCCCTCACTTTTGCTGGAACCCAGCGGCCTGTGGGCAGTAGTAGAATCTCTCAAGGATCATTCACCGAGTCATTTGACACGGTTCAAGAGCCCGATCCCGCGCATGGGTGCGGGGAGTCTAACCGATTGTCCCGCATTAGTTTCACGAATCCAGTTGGCGGCACTGAAAAAATCTGATTTCCTTTATCAACTTTCAAGTACCTACCGTTTGTATCTGCTATGTAGTTTTAGCCCACCAATGTATATCCTGTGTCACTAAAGGAGTGTCATTACGACCGAAAACCGAAATTCGGACATCATATAATCAGGCTGACTACGGGAGACTAATTCGGAGTTCTGTTGTGTCGTTACCTAGTACGTCACGCGGCTGTTGTGCGTGTATTAACTAATTAAAAACGCGTCGCCCACGCGTCTCAAGTCCTTGTTGTTTTGGGTTGTTTATGCTCCGAATCAACAAGGGTGCCCCGTCGTTATGCTGAGCCTGAGCGTGACATAGCAAGTAGAACAAAGGCCGCGACACGATTTTGGACTGGTAAGGACAAACCTCCATCCATTATGGAAACCACCGTTGCCAGAAGTTCTTGACGTGGCGGACATGGCGTCGACAGCTCGATTCTGGGAACCGATTATTTCGCCCTTGCCACACAAAAATACCGAGTAAGTAACAAAGAAATTATCTTGCTCGGGAATCTCATCATTTCAAATATCACCCGCCTCTGGTACTCTATGTACTTCCGCCTGAACAATCGCTACCTCGTGCTCAGAGATTTCCCAAAATTGGTCATATTCCGAGCCGTGGACATGAGAACCTACAGCCATGGCTGTAACCGATACGGAGAAAACCCCCCTTGAGTCGACGATTCAGGATAATCACTAATGATGGCGGCTGGTGCTATGCATAGCATGCGGCTACTAATGCCGCTGTGTACATAATTCGCCAACAGAAAATGTTGCGTTTCCGTTGGCCTTTGAGTCCTTGTTGCGCATGCCACTTATGTAGTCAAAGCAAACCCATCACTGTCCTCCCCACATCTGAATCATATAAATACAGAAATTTCTCAGACGTCGAATCCATCGTCTCTTTCCTCTCTTCCCCCTTCACCTCTTTCACTTGTGCCCTTCATTTCTTCCCCTTCGGCAGTCTGCCCTCCGGTTCGACATGGCTTCCTACGCTTCAATTAAATGGAGGCTATACTCGATCGTGATGCCCCTTTCTTGATTTTGCCCTTCGATATACTTCCCCGCTTCATATTAACTGTGGAAGACTTCATTTCGGCCTCTTCAACTTCTTCTATTCATTTCGGCTATCTCTGACCTGTGCTTCAATCTCTTTTTAATAGCGCGCTGGTGCGGGTATGTTTGATCCCTTTGACGTTTCGGCAACCATTCGGTTACCAACTTAGCAGGCAGTCTCTGAGGTGGACGTCAAGTTCGGGGTGTTTGATACGACTATGGGGTGCTGAACTGGGTGCATGCTTCTTACTATGCTTTCGACCACCCTGCCGGACGTCTTCCGCCCCTATGGTTGTCTGGCCCTGGACCTCGCGCTCTCCAACAACTCTTCGATCAACAATCACTACTTCAGCTATTTGGCGACAAAATTTCGACACCAGCGAGGCGTATGGTGTGGGTTTTTGGACATACGCACTTGCATCGAGAAAATCGTCAAGACGGGCAACAAAGAAAAGAAAAAAGAAAAAAACATATAATGTGGCTTGCGATGCAAGGACGACGTCTCGAGACCCTGCAAGTCCCCTCATCCTCGTGTCTCGTCGCGGGTTCGTCATGGCCGAGTTCGACACGGACTGGGCGTAGGGTGTGAGCCCAGAACACGCACTTGCACCGAGAAAATCGCCAAGACAGGCCACGATTAAAAAAAGTACAGCGTGGCTTGCGGTGCAAGGACGATTCTGGTGCTCTGAAAGTCCCCTATATCTCGTGACTAGTCGTTCGCCTTCGTCTTCTGGTCTCTCTTTCTCCTCTTATTGGCTTGTTCTGCAGACCGGGCTTGCTTCTGGACTGTGCTTGCGCCCTGCAGAATCGATTCTCAAGCGCCGACACGCCAGCAGTTGCATTTGTTCTGACACAAAGACAATGCTGGTCGTGTTGAACGAGTACTTCTCTTTCTATCCTTCCTCATCTCTCTCTCTCTTTCTTGGTCTCGGTGTCTTCATGCACGACAGGGCCAGCGGTTGGGGTTAAACGGTTGGAGTCGGTTGGATACGATGGCTGGAATATGGTTTCGCTGGTCCGTGGGCGTGCTCTGCGTTTCATTTTCGTTCAACTCTGGCGACAATTCTTGTGTGTGCTTCGCGTCTGTTGGGCCTTCGTTCTCTCTTTCAATGCCTGCTCTCGTCTTCGTTCATTATCTTCGCTTGGTTGTGGTCTCCGGTCTCTGCCTCCCCCTCCGGTTCTGCTTTCGCATCTGGTTTCGGGAGCCCACGCGGCGGGTGGGTGGGAGTAGCTCCATCCCTTCTGGGTCTCGCCTTGAGCCATTTTCTGAACTCGATGTGGCGCTGAGTACTTCGTGCTATTGACCAAGGACCAACTGCTAGGGGGCGAATATCCGGAATTGGGTCTCGGCGGCTTAGCCTGGCTAAGGCTGCATCCACCAGCTTTCAACATCTTTTATTGATCGACGACCTCCATTCAGCTAAGCACGTCCTCCTCGTTCCGACGCTGATAATTCTCCTCTTCTTGGCCTATTCAAGGCGGTGACCAACAGAAATGATCACTGCGCCATGTTCAACGTGTCACGAGCGTGCTACAGGTCATGGTCCTCCATTTCTAACCTCGTTCGCCACCTCTGCCGCTTCGATTCCAGCAACGATTCAACAGTCACTTTCGCCGGCTAAGCTTTATTTTGCTCGTTCCTCCTATGCTGATGATCGCCTTGTCACTGGGTCTCTGACTCTGCAACTTGGGGACCTCACAAGAACACATCAAGGTAACGCAACAAGCAGTGTGCCATATGCCGATCAAGATGCTCAAAGTGGCGCACTGGCTCTTTCGTTCGCCACCTCTGGATGTTCTGTGCAAGAGCTTTCTCCGAGATACAACACCCCTCTTCGGTCTGCCAGCTTCCACCTTCCCGACCTCTTCTACAGCTGGGCGCCCTGCTTTCGTGATTGCCGCGACGTCGGGGCCTGCAGGAGCACAACCATGTTCAACGCGCAACATGAGGTGTGGCGCGCGCCGATTAAGATGGCTGGAGCTGGCACACTCTCTTTAGTTCGCCACCTCTGGGTGTTTTTGGATCGTCGGCTGCCACCTGCCCCGACTGTCGCGGACGTCTTCCCAGCTCAGCCATGTTCAACGCGTTGTCCGGATTGGGTAAGAAGATGTGTGTGCCCCCTCTGGACTGATCGCCACCTCTGGCTGTGGCTGAGGTTCTGGTTTCTGAGGTCTCCCGTTCTGACTGAGGTGTTCTGAGTTGTGAGGTCGCGTCCCCCAGTCTTCCCGTCTGCTGGTCTTCTGAGTTCTTGAGTGCCGCCCTTCCTGGTTCCCTGGTTCAAGTTGCGTCTCCAGGGGTTGGTCATCGCATCCCAGCCTCCGTCTGCTGGTCTTCGAGTTCGTGGTCGTCTCTTGCTGGCTCCCCGGTTATTCGGATATGGGTGTTCAGCTGGATCGCGGTCTCGCGCTATTCCTGGCTCGTTCTTCGTCCGTCTTCTCTCTTCTTCTGGTCTGAACACTCACACCCCTTTCGCTGAAAGCTGGGAAGTGACCCCTACAGTGAGCATGGTGAGTCGTCGAATCCTATCCATATTGTCGTTTCTAATCTCTTTGCGCAAGAGCCTTGAGTGTGAGCGTGAAAAAGGGCGGGCCTTCCTGGCGATTGTGGGCGTGCTGTGAGGTCTGAGAACGGTTCGTCGTATTGAGGGCTTGAGACTTTCTCGTCTGCAGTCGCTCACTCTGGGGTGGACGTCTTTAAGAGATGGAGCGGCATTTTGAGATTGAGGTAAGCCGGTTTCGTTTCAGCTCTTGGGTTCGGCGGTGTTGATATGAAATTTGTAGGAGATTTGAGACTCTCGTGAGGTTGAGAGACGCTTGAGAGACGCTTGAGAGACGCTTTAGATGAGATGAGTTGAGGCTTCGCCATGGGTCGGGTGGGTGGCGAACCAGACTTAGTCGGGCTTTGTGTGCGTCAAGATGGGCGAGGTGCTCTCGGTGGTGTCACAGAAAGTTTGAGGGAATGGTGAGTAACTGAGGAGTTGTGAGTCTAAAGCTGAGTTCTCCTCGATCGTCATCTTCGTGATCATCCTGGCCGTCGTCGTCGTCATCATTGTCCGAGTTCCAAGTCTGTTCCGCGACATCAGCCTCCGCCAGTACACGCTCATCTAACCAGCTGCGACTAATTTTACACTCACCTTCGTCAGACACCCTTTTTACCAAGTCCGAGCAGCGGCTCGCCGACGTTCTGATTTGCTTGAAATGCTGCGAACGCATGGTAAAGTGTAGTCAGTAGTTAGTTCCCAGGGATGGGCCGAGAACCTTGGGGAAGCTTCTCGGTTCCTGATTCGTGCTCCCTTGTCGTGGGCCCTGGGCTACGTACCTGAGAGCATCTTGCCTCGGTCGTTCCAAAGCACGTTAAAAAGTCGGGTGGGTCTTGCTTCCCCGTTCTAAGTCCTCTCTTCTTGTTTTCTACTTCGTTCGTTTTCATGTATCGATGGTCTTCTTTGTTTGGAATCTTTCGTCCGTTCTCCCACTACTCTTTTCTTCTCTTCCATGTCTTGTATATTAATGTTAGATTTTTTCTTGTTCGATTCGAATAAACGGGTATATCTTCAGTCGGTTTCGGTTTCCTGAGCTTCACAGAACACACATTCCGTGTGCAAGCCGTCATCTGTTTTCTTGTTTTCTTCTCGCTCCTTGTCTCGTTGTCGATTCTGGTCGTGTTGGAGTAGGCCGTTTGGCTACTCTCGGACTGTGTGGCTAGCGGCAGGCTCTGTGTCGCGTCGAGCAGGCTCGGGATAGTTTAGGAAGCAACGTTCGGTTTGTATTGCAGAGTCTCGGTGCGTATCTACTGCATTCAGTGTGGGATAGCCACACAGAATCTAATCTAATCGTACAAGTCTCACTACTACATGTGCCCACATCCACAAAAGCAATGCCCTCGTTGCGCAAATCTCACAGGAAAGAAAAAAAGAAAAACCCACACATATACTACTTAATCCTCTTTATTGGAATGTTCGTGTCCATCCCAGTGCATACAAAGTGCAACTGAGGTCGAAAAGTCGGGATCTCGATTCCAGCCCAACCTACCGAAATGAGAAGGGTGGCCGCCATGATGAGGGCTGGAGTTAAAAGGGATGTCGAGTCTCCGTGTTCTGTGTGTACCCACCCTCCAAAAAGCAACGTCCTCGTTGCACCGAGAAGACGTTGTTGGGACGTGTCGAATGTGTGTGGTCGCTGGGGGGAAATGTAACTCCAGGTCGATACTCATCGCGGAAGTGGGAATTGAAATTGTTCCTATGTCGTCCTGGAAAGCGGCGAAGTTGGCATCCGTGGCAATGCTGAAAGCTGCCCCAAGGGTTCGTAGTTGGCCTCATGCTCGAGAAGCCTCGTTGAATTGAACGGAGGTCGAAATAGGGTGTCTGAGGCGATGGTGAAGGGACAATGGTCGCGGAGGGGGCAGTTGGTTTGAGAATCGTGGGCAAGGGGCTGAGAATAGGCATTGTCTGTGTGGGTGGCCCGCTGGATGAAATGCAGGGAGTCGATGGACGTTCAATGGGTGATGTGCTGACATTACTGGGGAGGTCGGCTGAGAACATGTCGTCCTGGCGTTGTCGTTCTTCCAGAACTCCAGCAGCATGACCCTCATTGAAGGACTCACCGCTATCGCTCTTCCGTTGCTCGAGACGCTCAAACATCCGGTTTGTCATCAACTCCTTGCTCCGATCCAACTGGTAGTGCGCTTCGAAGCCACTGACGGTAGCCTCTCATGCGAGTCGAGCTCCCTCTGCGAAGCCTTCCTCGTAGGCTTGGTCCCAAACCACTTGAAAGGCTGGAGGAAGCGAGTTTCGAAAGGCAGTGGTTAGGTCGCCGATCGGTACTGGCGGTTTGGCAGCAGTGGTGGTGTCGGGTGATGATAGAACATCTTGTGGTAGGAAATGCGGTGAGGGAGGTTGCTGGGAGGTTACTGTGTCGGCCAAAATGGAGCCATGGACTGTAGCAGGCTTGGCATTTCTCCTGGCGCGTTGACAGCTCGCTTTTCCGGGTTGCTTGGCATGGTGGGCTGCTGGTGAGATGAAAACGGGTTGGGAGCGGGGAAATCTGGGTGTCTTGTCAGGTTATCGGGTTATCAGGTGTTCGGGTTATTGAATTGGCCGGCTGTTCGTGGTTTGACTCGATTGAGTCGTCAGTTTCCGTCCTAGAGTGACGGTGATCTTGCGGGCGCGCGAAAAGGATGTGGCTGTGATCCCCTCGCTGGCAAAGTCGGGGCCTTGTGCTACAGTGTAGCAAATTGCGAGTCGGTTAGTACTACCAGGCAGTTTAGTTTCCTGCGACTGAGATTCATTCAAAGAAAAGCGAGTTGTCGGAGCTTCTGGCTGGTTTCCTTTGGGTTTCCGTGTTCTGGTGGTGAGACGACGTGATTTCAATCGCGGCGCTGTTAGAATCGCTGCGCTGACAATCACGGCGCTGTTAGAATCGCTCTGTTGTCACCAGATGGAGTAGGCCGTCTGGCTACTCTCGGGCTGGGTGACTAGGGCCAGGCTCGGTATCGCGTCGAGCAGCAAGGTGGGATGTGTATTCGAGAGTCTTGGCCCGTATCTACTGCATAGCGTGGCATAGCCACACAGAATCTAATCTAATCGGCGAGTCTCACCATTTCTGAACCATAGCAATCCCAACATCGGTAATTTTGCAAACAAAATTAACACCCGAGGAAAACAAATTGAAAACAAAACAAGTGTCTGTTGCATGATCGTATGTTTAGTCTCGTACCCATGTTTTTGGGCATTAATGAACGCACTGGCACCTAATGACAATGTCAATTAGACACACGCAAACACCAAGAGATTCAAGTTCTCAAGCTCTGCAGGATATGGCGTAAGACCTCAACATGTCCAGACGGATTTGAACCGTGTAAGCCTCGTGTTCGCTTGACAACAGCGTCTCCAGCAATGAGCTCCCCCCAAAATGACGAGCAAAGTTCTTCCTCCCGTTTGGCGCCAATTTCTGGATTGACCTCATCCCAAGCCGCGGTGACAAGCACCACACGCTGAAATGGGTTGGACCTGCCCAGCATCTTCTTGAACTGCTCCACGTTGAGTCGGGCAGCCTTGTTGACGCGATTCACGGATATGTCGCACATAAAAACCACTCCCCCTAACGTGGCTCCTCTCGTGTACCTAGAAGGCCAATTAATTCGTATTGATGCGCTTAAAAGAGTTTAAGCATTTCTCTTACTGTTTATTTAGCCATTCCGTAATTTTGAAGAGAGTATCAGAATTTCCTGCGCTTGTGTCGAATCCAGGGGTATCAACCAATACGATCCGTCGGGATTCGAGATCAGCCTTGTACTCCGAGGCGAGTTCGTCGGGTAAACGAACGGCATACATGCGTATATCCCTCGTACCAGGCTGAAGTGTGTGTCCGACTGTTGCAGAGGTACCCCCCGCAACGTCGAATGCATTTATAAACTAGAAAACTCGGATCGTCAATGCCCGGCTATGACGCTGCACTTTAACATATTGCGACTCACAGAACTCTTGCCAACGCCACTATTTCCCATAATGCTAAAGTGCTAAGTTTAGGTGCAAGCGCATGGGAATCAGCGAGAACAAAGACATACAGGACGATGATGTCCCCAGTTTCTCGTCGCCAAAAGCCCCACTTCAAACCCTTCAGAATCTTGAACAGGTTTTCCATAACTGGTTTGATGAAGGGAGAAAAAGGCAAAAGCCACAGCACAAGTAGAAGCAGAGCTTTGCTACAAGGGTGGCTGCTTGAAAGGTATTGGTCCTAGCCTGGGAGGAACTTGGAAGGCCAGCTTTGCGCTGTTATATAGTAGGCTCCGGTTGTGATGAGATGGAGATTTCCTTCCTCCTATGGATTTGCAACATGCAACAGGTTAACAGAAAGCGAATTAAAGAATATTTATTTCTTACATACTGTAGCTTAATGTATATGTCATACGGTGCCCAATGGAGAACGCCTACGTTGCATTTCGTTCAAGAGGGTGGCAGATTTTCCGATCCTGCAAATACTGGAGTGAGGCAACACCCTGCCAATTCAAACTCTGATGCGACCAGCCAAATTGTGTCGCAAAATTTTATCTGCTCAACGAGCTCAAATTACGCTTTGAATGTGAGAGAGATAATGATCAGGAAGTAGATATAAAGACATTCTTCGAGGCCGAATTTCAAAATGGCCTCGGGAAGGGGTAAAACCGGGTGTCAAGTTAGCCGTAGAAACATGACTAGGACAGATATTCAAAATGTAGCTCGAAGAACCTCTGTAGAGTATTTGTCTGTACAGATTTACCAAAGAAGACTGGGGGATATGTACCTGTTCTGAATGAGAAAAGGTGGTTTTAGTCCAGAGGTAGAGATTCTGACCAAAAAAGGAAATCATTCGCGCCTGATGCCCCTATTCAGCGCGTTACAGTACCCCAAATTATCGCAAATTTGGGACTTTTTTCAGTAGATTAATTGCCTTTCACTTCTTACAGGTTTTGTATTTGTTAATATTTGCCTGAAGTAGACTACAACCACCTATAATCACTCTAATTATGTTCGAACTCTGTTGCGGAGGTTGTGTGGATGGGAACAGCCATCACAGAAATTTGATGTGCGACGGTTTTCTGTACACGCGGCGTTGGCAGGCGTTGCCTCACTCCACAAATACTTCCCACACGAACAGCGCCCGCTTGATGGCCCATGTACCACGGTCCACAGCATCAGTCATTATGGGCCAAATATGCAATCTCCATTCCATCAGTCCGACAATATAGAGAAAGATATTACTAAACCCTTCATAATTAGCAGAATAGTTTTCATAAAATAAAATAATTCTTTGGAGAAGTATCGCGATAAGGTAGGCGTCACCAGGAATATACCCTTATGTAATATTCGGGCTTGGCGCCAAGAGCGGCCAAATCCTCGTCGCAAAAAACCAAAATCTTTAATCGCTATCTACATAGGCAGTTGGGTCGTCTTCTACAGTATCTGGTATGTCAACAGTAGTTTTGTAACGCTCCCTGTACCCCTGTTTCAGCTTCGAAGCAATCTCCGGAGGAATGGTCCGGTGACCATGATATTTTTTGTTAACCCAAACCGCTTCCGGACCATTCAGACCCTGGTAGTAAGCATCGACAAATCTGGCAGCCCGATTTGCGTAGTTGTACGAAAAGAAGTTAGTAAAATTAAAGCCTAAATGACAGAGAACGAACTGCCGTTTGATTTGGATGAGAGGGATATCATCGAGGCATGCGATGGCATTCTTTTCCATTCCATCCGGCCCCACAGTCTTGCCTGCTCGCGGTAACGGAGCTTTGCTGCACCCAGTACTGCTCTACAAAATTAAGTTCACAATGATACTCGGGGTAAAAGTCACAAATGTGTCACAAGCTCTTCCAGGGGAGATTTCTGGTTGATAATGTCAGGCTGTGTAAAAAGGAGTCGACGGCAACAGCAATCGGTTTTGCCGGGAACGCACTTGAAACCTTTGCATTGGGCGTTCAGTTCACTGTAAGGCCATAGCCCACGTTCGCGGATAATGACTTCCATTCCCTTGAACCACCCTGGCATATTTGGGTGGTCATCCGGATAATAAAAGTCCTGTTCAAAGGTTTGCCTGCCTTGAGTAAACATTGTTCGTCGCATGTGCATGCCGGATTTGTTGGGCCACCAAGTCGAACTTGGATTCTTTGGCATTTTTCGTGCAGACAATGCATCGTCGGCTCACTTCTGGTGACTCGGCGCATTATCAAACATGAAAAGACCTGTGGCAAAGGGCATCTTCTCTTCGAAGATGTCGATGGCATTGTCAACCTGTCGAATTACAGTGTGTTGCATATTGGTTTGCACAGCGACATCCACGGCGTTCAACGCCCCAT
Organism: Coprinopsis marcescibilis; assembly: GCA_004369085.1. Classification (NCBI taxonomy): domain Eukaryota; kingdom Fungi; phylum Basidiomycota; class Agaricomycetes; order Agaricales; family Psathyrellaceae; genus Coprinopsis; species Coprinopsis marcescibilis. Next base: position 17,088 of record ML210216.1, read on the forward strand.
TCCCATCATTTGTGACTGATGTCACGCTTCGGTGCCTATATCCACCATCAGCGAAAGGAAAGTTTGTGTTTGAGGTTTTGTCAAAGTTTTTCAACTTTCGTTTTCGTATTTCTTTCAACAACGATTTCGGTGCATGTGACTTGTGTTGAAAGCCTTCAAGATCCGTGCCAAGTTTGAACGTTGAACGACAACAAATATCATGGCACCCCGCGTATCCGATCAACTTCGCGCCTGCATCATCAACTGGCACATTTCGTTGCAACTCCAACCCCGCGCAATCAGCCAACTAGCTGGATGCAGTATCCGCACAGTGTGTTATGTCCTGTCTTTCCATCGCAATTTCGAAATGCTTCATAAGCCCCACTTCTCATACCGGTGTGAGGCTACGTAACGCGTAGGCTCAAACAAGACACGGGGTTCACTCGCGTGCCCGATGAACCCTGAAGTGTGACATGAAGTGATCGGCGAGATCCTGGCCGAAGAGCACCAGAAAACTACTAGTACAAGGTCTGTATATACCGTATATATACATGCAATCGGTACATTCCGAAGCTCCGCTCATAAACTGTACAGTTCTAGGGCAATGCGGAAGATGGAGCTGGGATAGGGAATAGGCGCGCGTCGGCACGGGTGATCAATCGAAATAGGTGAATACGGGCTTGGCTGCACTCAGCCAAGACGGTTTCTCCACACCGACGCGGCCGAAAACGGGCACTCACCACAGCGGATGAGAACTACATCTTCTCCCCTGTCCAAGCCCGCCCAAAGATATACCTGGATGAAATCCAAGATGCCCTTGCAATGTATAGGGGAGTTGAGGTTTCCCGGGCCACACTATCACGCGCCTTGCACCGAATGGCGCTTACGTCCCAGAGCCTTGTTCCTCAAGTACGCGTCGCATTCCCTTTGGTTGGCCTCGAAATTCGTAATCTGGATGGTCTTGTTGAAGGTCGTCATCGAAAACCATTTTCTGTAGCTTGCCTCGAAGTTCTGGGTTCGGATTATCGTTTGGAATGAATGTATTATGTATCTTGGGTTGTTTTCCACCCGGTTTGACATTCATTTCACTCGCACGAAGAGCATACTGGTCAAAGAAGAATTCACCCACAGCATTGGGATGAAGGTATTCAAAGGTGGGAATAGCTTTTGCCTCAACCTATGCATCATTCGTTAGGTAAATGTGAAGGCAATTTAGAGGCAGGTGAATCGTACGCATCTGCTTAATTAACTGCTTCGCATCCCACCATCCGTCTGCATTCTTTCCTGGATAGATGATCTCTCATGCATGCTCCGGGAGACGCCTATCAGCCGGTAACGCACGTTGGGCTTCTATTTGCTCAGGACTCAGCTTAAAATGCCCGGTCCTCTCAACAATAACGTCGGAAACATGAGTTGAGCGTCCATTACCCTTCTTTCGAAGTGGCATCTCCCCATCCTTGGTCAAAATGACACTCTGAAGGTCATAAAGACGAAAACAACACTCGTCCTGGAACACCGGGACATGAAGCTTCTCATCGGAACCCAAAGTTGGTTCGATTATTTCGAGTGTGCTTTCCTCGAACTGATATGGTAAGCTGAAGGCTGGTGTTGAATGATCATGACTTATTGCTCACTGGCTAGAACCTCAATGACCAATTCCTTTTCTACTCTTCACAACATCCGGACGCTCATGTCTGTCGACTTACACTCCTTGTTGACACGGCTTAACCTATACCCAAGCTTAACTAACCACTGAATTGCTGTGCGCTCGCTGATAGTCTGTCCACGAAGGTCAAGGCCAATTCCTGGATGACGATCTTGTTGACCTGATCAGCAAGTGCGCGTGGTGCTATCTGAGGGCTTAAATTAGCGCTCAAGACAAAGTCACAAGATTCCAAGTCACTTACCCCGCCAACTGCCGGGCCGTGAACGCAAGATATCTTCGGACGGCATGATATACGCGTTCATCATTGAGAAGAGACGGGTGGCCATGATGCTTCCCCGCTTTACTGGGGTGGTAGACATGTTGCAGGATTCTTGATGCGGGGATTTTGTTGGTATGAGGCCTTCGTCCGAAGATAATTCTTCACAACCTCAATCTTCAAGAGAGCTGCAAAGCTCTTATGTTTCCGAGCTGCATCAAGGAGTTGGGCCAAGACGACATGCAACGGTGGTCCGGCGTCACATGTTTCCCATTCATACGAGATATTCAGGAGTTCCTGAACTGCAATTGTCTGTCTTCACTCTGAATGTATATTTTACTATATGGGATAGCCTTAGAAATCAGGGAGATGCTCACATATACTCCCGAGGCGCTGTGCGAAGCCGCCTCGAACTATCGCCACCAATGGTCCGTAGCCTGGGTGCTCTCCTCCGTGTCAGTCAATGAGATAACCACGTCACTCATCGCATACCGACTCGTTACTGCCACGCAAGGTATTAGCGCAATGTTACCCAGCAACCGGACGACCGCGACCACAGACAAAATGATCATATTTCTAGTCGAGGCTGCGTTGCCGACGGCGGTTTTTGGCCTGCTGTATGTGGTTAGCGTGCTGATCCCGTTGGAGATGCCGCCGCATAGGATTGAGACTCAAGGGGGGATGGTCGTGGCGTATACCTTGGTGCAGGTGTCGTACACGCTGTTTACTTGTTTTGTGGTATGTAATCTACAGACAACTTCAAACGCTGAGTATGCTCTGATGGAAAGCTCGTAGGCGCTTGCCCCCCAGCTCATCATTCTCCGAGTCACGTCTGGGAGATCTTGGACGAATAGTGGGGAGCTTACTGGCGCTGCAAGTCAGGTCATGTTGAGACCCGCCGAGCTCCTCACTTTTGCTTGTACCCAACGGCCTGTGAGCGGTAGGAGAACCTCTCAAGGGTCATTCAATGAGTCCTTTGACACGGTTCAAGAGCCTGATCCCACCCATGGGTGTGGGGAGTATAACAGATCGTTCCGCATTAGTCTCACGAATCCAGTTGGCGCCGGCACTGAGAAAGTCTAATTTCCTTTACCAACTTTCAAGTATCTACCGTTTGTATCTACTCTATAGTCTTAGTCTACCGGTGTATGTCCCCTGTGTCACCAAATGGGTGTCATTACGACCGAAAACCGAAACTCGGAGTTCTGGTTCTGTTGTGTCATGACCTACTACGTCACGCGTCATTTTTACGCGTCGCGTCTCAAGTCCCTGTTGTTTGGGTTGTTTATGCTCCAAATCAACAAGGGCGCGCCGTCGTTAGGCTGGGCTGGACACAGCCAGCAAAACAAAGGCCGAGCTTGGGCCGGGACACGATTGCTGGACTGGTAAGTATAAGCCTCCATTGTGGAAACTAACGTTGCCAGAAAGAGTTCTTGACATGGCGGACATGGAAGGGTGATGGCGCCGTCCGGCCTTTGCCATAAGTAACAAAGACTGTAACTTGCTCGGGAATTCCACAATTTCACATATCACCCGCCTCTAGTACTCTATGTACTTCCGCCTGAACAATCGCTACCTCGCTGAGCGGTTTACCAAAATTGGTCTTATTCCGAGCCGTGGACATGAGAACCTACAGCCATGGTTGTAACCGATACGGAGAAAACCCCCTTGAGTCGACAATTCAGGATAATCACTAATGATGGCGGCCGGTGCTGTGTAATTCGTGCGACTGAAAATGTTGCGTTTCCAGCCTTTGAGTCCTTATCCGAGTCGCATGCCACTTATAGTCAAAGCAGACACACTGTCCTCCCCACATCTGAATCGTATAAATACAGAACGTTCTCAGACCTTGAATCCATCGTCTCTTTCCTCTCTTCCCCCTTCACCTCTTTCACTTGTGCCCTTCGTTTCTTCCCCTTCGGCAGTCTGCCCTCCGGTTCGACATGGCTTCCTACGCTTCAATTATATGGAGGCTATATTCGATCGTGATGCCCCTTTCTTGATTTTGCCCTTCGATATACTTCCCCGCTTCATATTAACTGTGGCAGACTTCATTTCGGCCTCTTCAACTTCTTCTATTCATTTCGGCTATCTCTGACCTGTGCTTCAATCTCTTTTTAATAGCGTGCTGGTGCGGGGTATGTTTGATCCCTTTGACGTTTCGGCAACCTAGCAGGCAGTCTCTGAGGTGGACGTCAAGTTCGGGGTGTTTGATACGACTATGGGGTGCTGAACTGGGTGCGTGCTTGTTACTATGCTTTCGACCAGAGGTCTTCCGCTCCTATGGTGTCTGGCCCTGGACCTCGCGCTCTCCAACAACTCTTCGATCAACAATCACTACTTCGGCTATTTGGCGACAAACTTTCGACACCGGCGAGGCGTAGGGTGTGGGTTTTTGGACATACGCACTTGCATCGAGAAAATCGTCAAGACGGGCCACAAAGAAAAGAAAAAAGAAAAAAACATATAACGTGGCTTGCGATGCAAGGACGACGTCTCGAGAACCTGCAAGTCCCCTCGTCCTCGTGTCTGGTCGCGGGTTCGTCATGTCCGAGTTCGACTCGGACTGGGCGTAGTAGGGTGTGAGCCCAGAACACGCACTTGCACCGAGAAAATCGCCAAGACAGGCCAGATTAAAAAAAGTACAGCGTGGCTTGCGGTGCAAGGACGATTCTGGTGCTCTGAAAGTCCCCTATACCTCGTGCCTAGTCGTTCGCCTTCGTCTTCTGGCCTCTCTTTCTCCTCTTATTGGCTTGTTCTGCAGACCGGGCTTGCTTCTGGACTGTGCTTGCGCCCTGCAGAGTCGATTCTCAAGCGCCTACACGCCAGCAGTTGCATTTGTTCTGACACAAAGACATTGGTTTCGGTGTCTTCATGTACCACGGGGCCAGCGGTTGGGGTTAAAACGGTTGGAGTCGGTTGGATAGGATGGCTGGAATATGGTTTCGCTGGTCCGTGGGCGTGCTCTGCGTTTCATTTTCGTTCAACTCTGGCGACAATTCTTGTGTGTGCTTCGCGTCTGTTGGGCCTTCGTTCTCTCTTTCAATGCCTGCTCTCGTCTTCGTTCATTATCTTCGCTTGGTTGTGGTCTCCGGTCTCTGCCTCCCCCTCCGGTTCTGCTTTCGCATCTGGTTTCGGGAGCCCACGCGGCGGGTGGGTGGGAGTGGGCTCCATCCCTTCTGGGTCTCGCCTTGAGCCATTTGCTGAACTCTATGTGGCGCTGAGTACTTTGTGCTATTGACCAAGGACCAACTGCTAGGGGGCGAGTATCCGGAATTGGGTCTCGGCGGATTAGCCTGGTGAAGGCTGGCATCCACCAGCTTTCAACATCTTTGATTGATTGACGACCTGCATTCAGCTAAGCACATCCTCCTCGTTCCGACGCTGATCGTTCTCCTCTCCTTGGCCTATCCAAGGCGGTGACCAACAGACATAATCACTGCGCCATGTTCAACGTGTCACGAGCGTGCTACAGGTCATGGTCCTCCATTTCTAACCTCGTTCGCCACCTCTGCCGCTTTGATTCCGGCAACCATCCAACAACGACTTTCGCCAGCTAAGCTTTACTTTGCTCGTTCCTCCCATGCTGATAATCGCCTTGTCACTGGGCCTCTGTCTCTACCGCTTGGGGACCTCACAGGAACACGTCATGTTAACGCAACAAGCAGTGTACCCATATGTCGATCAAGATGCTCGAAGTGGCGCACTGGCTCTTTCGTTCGCCACCTCTGGGTGTTCTGTGCAGGGGCGTTCTCCGAGATACAACACCCCTCTTCGGTCTGCCAGGTTCCACCTCCTCGACCGCCTTTACAGCCGGGCGCCCTGCTTTCGTGATTGCCGCGACGTCGGGGCCCGCAGGAGCGCACCATGTTCAACGCGCAACATGAGGTGTGGCACGCGCCGATCAGGATGGCTGGAGTCTGCACACTCCCTTTCGTTCGACACCTCTGGGTGTTCTTGATACGTCGGCTACCACCTGCCCCGACTGTCGCGGACGTCTTCCCAGCTCGGCCATGTTCAACGCGTCGTCCGGATTGGGTAAGCAGATGTGTGTGCACCCTCTGGGCTGATCGCCACCTCTGGCTGTGACGGATGTTCTGGTTTCTGAGGTCTCCCGTTCTGACTGAGGTGTTCTGAGGTGTGAGGTCGCGTCCCCCAGTCTTCCCGTCTACTGGTCTTCTGAGTTCTTGAGTGCCGCTCTTCCTGGTTCCCTGGTTCAAGTTGCATCTCCGGGGGTTGGTCATCGCGTCCCAGCCTCCGTCTGCTGGTCTTTGAGTTCGTGGTCGTCTCTTGCTGGTTCCCCGGTTGGTTCGGATATGGGGTTTTCGGCTGATCCGCGGTCTCGCGCTATTGCTGGCTCGTTCTTCGTTCTTCGTCCGTCGTCTGTTTTCTCCTGGTCTGAGCACTCACACCCCTTTCGTTGAAGGCCAGGAAGTGACCCCTACAGTGAGCCATGGTGAGTCGTCCAATCCTATCCTTATTGTAGTCTCTAATATCTTTGCGCAGAGCCTTGAGTGTGAGTGTGAATAAGGGCGCTTCCTGGCGATTGTGGTGTGCTGTGAGGTCCGAGAACGGTTCGTCGTATTGAGGGCTTGAGACTTTCTCGTCTGTGGTCGCTGACTCTGGGGTGGATGCCATTCAGAGACGGTGCGGCATTTTGAGTTTGAGGTAAGCCAATTTTGTTTCAGCTCTTAGGTTCGGGTGTTGATGTGAGATTTGTAGGAGATTTGAGACTCCCGTGAGCTTGAGAGACGCTTGAGATGAGATGAGTTGAGGCTTCGCCATGGGTCGGGTGGGTGGCGAACCAGACTTAGTCGGGCTTTGTGTGCGTCAAGATGGGCGAGGTGCTTCAACAGCACGCTCGGTGGTATCACAGAAAGTTTGAGGGAATGGTGGGTAACTGAGAAGTTGTGAGTCGAAAGCTGAGTTCTCCTTGATTGTCATCTTCGTGATCATCCTGGTCGTCGTCATCGTCATCATCGTCCGAGTTCCTAGTCTGTTCCGCGACATCAGCCTCCACCAGTACATGCTCATCTAACAAGCTACGACTGATTTTACACTCACCTTCGTCAGACACCCTTTTTACCAAGTCCGAGCAGCGGCTCGCCGACGCTCTGATTCGCTTGAAATGCTGTGAACGCATGGTAAAGTGTAGTCAGTAGTTAGTTCCCAGGGGATGGGCCGAGAATCTTGGGGAAGCTTCTCGGTTCCTGATTCGTGCTCCCTTGTCGTGGGCCCTGGGCTACGCACCTGAGAGCATCTTGCCTCGGTCGTTCCAAAGCACGTTAAAAAGTCGGGTGGGTCTTGCTTCCCCGTTCCATGTCCTCTCTTTTTGTTTCTTTTTTATGGCTTGCAGACTTGTTCTTCTACTATGCTCGTTTCGTCTTCTTTGTTGGAATGTTTCGTCCGTTCTTCTGCTATTCTTTTTCCGCGTCTTGCAATTAATGTTAGATTTTTTCTCGTTTGAATAAACGAGCATACCTTCTATCCCTTTCAGTTTCCTGAGCTTCACAGAACAGACATTTCGTCTGCAAGCGGTCTTCTGTTTTCTTCTCGCTCCTTGTCTCGTTGTTGGTTCTGGTCTTGTGCGTTTCCTTTCGCTTTCGGTGTCGTGGTTCCGACTGTCAGGTCCATTCTTGATGCTGAGCATCTCTTCGATGTACTGTGGTCCTTAGCACTTCGAACCCGCATCTACCTACACTAGAGACGTCTTCTTTTTCCTTCTTGCTTCTTTGATCATCTTGTTCCCGCTTCTTTGAATTTCAGTGTCGTCATCGTCATCGTCACTGTCTTGGTTTTAATAGTTTCAAATGATTCCTTGCTGTTGAGATCATCTCCTAACTGTACTCGTACCGTTAGCACTTTGGAATCCACATCTGCCTGCAATCGTCTTCTTTTCCTAAGCCTTGGGATCCAACAGAACACAAAGGGCACATATGCGAGAGGGCGATGTGATAGGATTGGCAAGGACAGCAAAAATACAAATATCGATTGAATATAGCGTTACAGAGGTTGATTCATTGTGATTGGATTTCGGTTGGGGTATTGTTCATCGACCACCACGGAGAGCAAGGACAAGATGCAGCACAGCACCGGCTTGAATGTTGAGCTCCTTGGCTGTCTTGTCGTCCGACCTGAATAGCAAATAGTCCATGAGTACACGTCGCGAACACGGGGATGAGACGCACATCTGACGACCACTGAAGATAAGCCGTTGCTGCTGTGGTGGAACACCGGATTGCTCCTCCACCTTTTCCTTGACACGGGCGATCTGGTACAGATTAAGTGACCTGGGCCCCTGGGCGAAACATGAGTGAACCACACACCTTGTCTTCAGCGTCGATATCGAGCTCGATCTAGACGTAACCCGACAATCCCGTCAGTTGGGGTCCCAATATCCCAGGATCGCGAGAGATCTAGCATAAATAAACTGTACCTCTTTACCAGTAAGAGTCTACATGCGTGAAACCCGTTAAAACGCGTCCGATTGCCTAACCAATATAAGCCAATTTGTACTAACCTTGACTTTGATCAGCATCCTGTTATTATCGCAGAGGTTTACGGGTTTGTTTATTTAGAGGTTGGCGGGGTTCAGCCGTCTAGAAATGAAGTATAATATGGAATAACGAGCAGAACGAGGAGCAAGATGAGTGGCAGCGACAAAGCTGTTCTGGTCCTGTCATCGAGTACCGCGTCCGACGTCGGAGTTGGTGACTCGATTCAGGCACCGCCTCTTTCTTTACGACCACCACCACCAACGACTGTGACCGTTGCGTCTGCCTTGCTAGCTGGACAGGAGACTCCCTCAGAATTGGACTCTGAAAATGGCTAAGGCTGCTCCAGGCATTGTCTTGGATTACTTTGCCCAAGCCCCATGATTTCCTTTGAGGGCGCCCAGCTATGCAGTAATTTCACTTTCGTCGGTGGATCAGATCTCCTCGAAACCTTGGAGTTTTACTTGGAAGCAATATACGTAAGTCGCCATGAATGTATGTCCAATTGAAAGCGTTGACTAGAATGAAAACTCGTCCACGTTGACCGTTGGACCACAAGGCAGCAACTCACCGGCATTTCTCCGCTGATTTGAAAGCAGATCTATAACCAAGGACACTTTCGTCTACTTTCGAGCCGTGGGCTCGATTTTCGACACAGACAGTGGTTCTATATCGGACGACACCTGGATTATCATATATTATGACCCATCCAACACAAATATCTGTTTCTATCCGCTTCTCCACCATGAGGACATCACCTACTCGAGATATGGCCTTCAGGATTCCTTCTATTTTGCCATTGCACAACTCTGGCAGGCACTCTCAAGCTACGCTGCGAGTCTTTGATCTCGGAGAAACTATTCTTGCGACTTCTCCTTCTACCGTTCGGCATCCCCAATCTTTCTATATGGCGATTCATGCGGGGAAACTCTGGAAAATGGCTCGACGCGGGGTGCTCCACGATGCACGATTCATCTTCCTCAAAAGGCACGTCCCATCTTTGGGAATGAATTAGATCCATTCCCCGGTCTCTCGAACCATGGCTACCCTTGCAGACAAGTCGACCCCCGTCCCTGTGGAGGATAATGAGGATCCTAATACTATCGTCTCGCGGCTAGTGGAACAGGACCAAATACCATGGTACCAAAAACCCAACCTCCGCATGCTCTACTTCATCTTCATCCCGACGTGCTTGGGTGTGGAGATGACTAGCGGGCAAGTTGATTCCGTCAATTTCTAGTTTTGGAGGCTGACGATACAGATAAAGTTTCGATTCTTCGATGATGAACGGTCTTCAGGCGGTGGGCTCTTGGGATTTATGTGAGCCAAGACTTCTTGTGCTATCCTTTTTGACCTGTCATCGCTAATTGCTATCCTGTTTTAGATTTCAACAAACCCAGGAAAGCGGAACTCGGGTTAATGTCTGCGATCTATTCGTTGGGGGCCATCGTCGCTGTGCCGTTCGTACCTTATGTGACGGACAGGTTTGGGCGTCGGTTTGCCATCTTACTTGGTAGCATCATCATGGTGCTTGGTGCGGCTCTGCAGACTGCGGCTCAGAATTGTAAGCATTCATACTTTGGTGTGCCGTATCTTGAAGCTGAACGCGAATGATAGTCGTTATGTTCGTTATGTCCCGGTTTTTGCTTGGTATCGGAATCGTTTTTGCCATCGTGGCTGCGTCTTCATTAATTGGAGGTGGGTAAAGATCCACCTATTTTCGGAGAAACAGCACTCACGATTGTATCTAGAATTGTCATATCCGAAAGAACGAGCCATCATGGGGTCGCTATTCAACGCCTGCTGGTTCATCGGTACGTAATCCACGTGGTTCAAATCGAACTCGCGTCCCTCGATCTGACGATTCTCAGGCGCGATTGCTGCGGCCGGTACAACGCTTGGTACCTTCAGGATGGTATCGACATGGGGTTGGCGAATTCCCTCCGTTCTCCAAACCTTCCCCAGTTTACTCCAAATCACCTTCATCTACTTCCTGCCGGAATCGCCTCGGTGGCTCATATCCAAAAATCGAGGGCCCGAAGCGTTTGCGATCCTCGCCAAGTACCATGCAGAGGGCGATACTGAGTCTGAATTGGTGAAAGCCGAATATGTTCAGATCGAGAAAACCCTGGAATTGGAGAAGGAGACATCTAAAGTTGGCTGGAGAGATTTGTTGAAGACATCGGGGATGAGGAGACGGCTGCTTATCGGTTCGTTCCTTGGCCTTGCGACCCAATGGAGTGGGAACGGGTTGACATCGTGAGTTTTGCATCTGGTCATCTGTGCTATGAAGAAGATCTGGATTGCTGATATACATTGTAGCTACTTCTTGGCGAGGATCTTGGATAATGTCGGCATCACCGACAACAAGACCAAGAATATCGTGAATTTGGCGAACACCTGCTGGGGTTTCTTTAACGCGACTATCCTTGCCTTGACCGTTTCGAGGTTCAAGCGAAGGACGATCTACCTGGTGAGTTCAGCATTTCTTCAGTTTCGCGGCAGAACGTTTATCGGGCTTGTAGATCGGAACCACGTCATTGCTCACTGTATTCACTGCTTGGACAATCGCCAGTGCACGATATGCAATTACTGGCGATCAGGCGTCATCCAAGGCTGTCATTGCGTTAGTGCATTCACCTTATTTTGCGCACCATAACACTGACGTTCTTCGACAGAATGATCTTCTTGTACAGTCCCTGCTATAACATCGCCTATAACGCCTTGACGTACAGTGCGTTCCCTGCCATCTCCATTTATTTGCCCTCTCTGAATTCTGTCCAGCCTTCCTCGTCGAAATCTTCCCCTTCCACGTCCGCGCGAAGGGTATCACCATTTTCCAGACCTTTAGTCGAGCAGCCGGGTTCTTTAACCAGTTTGTGAACCCCATCGGTATCGAGAACGCAGGTACGCGATTCGGCTGCATTTGGTTATTAGGCTTGCCGTGCTAACCGATGGCTTCCGAACAGGATGGCGCTTCTACATCAGCTACGTCGCCTTTTTGGCGTTCGAAGTCGTCTTTGTGTTCTTACTCTTCCCCGAAACCCATGGAAAGACTTTGGAAGAGTTGGCCTTCTGTACGTCTCTTTTTTATTTTGCGCCTATCTGGGCGTTGGTTATTGGTGCCTGTTTGTTGACTTTTGTTTGTCTAGTGTTCGAGGAGGACGAGATCCAGACCCAGAAAGACCGTGTTCAGAAAACTTTGCAGAACGAGCAGAACGTGGTGGATGTTCCTTCATCGGGATCAGACCTTGACAAGAAGGTTTAATCTAAAATTTAAATCTGCCACTTGCATTCCTTCCGTCGCCTCCAGCTCGGGAGCATCACCTACATCATGCGAAGACCAAGACCATCTCCTTCTCCTGCTACTTGCACTGAAGACGACGGCTTCACGCTTTACTTACTTATTTGATGACTATACTCATTCTCTGCATCCCTTCTTGTACATTAGAAACAGACTCGAAACACACCGATGCTTCTTGCCAAGCTATATCCTGCGCTTCTTTCATCGAACTTCCTCAAATCTCGATCCCCTCAAGTCACCCGGTCTCTGGAGCTCTGGGCGGGTTCGTACTTTGCACTCGCTCATGCGGGTGACGGGATCATGTACGTATGTGCACCAGGTATGCAGGCTAGGTTTGTAATTGTGTCACAGGATGTGTAAGCCAGGGTGAGTGCTGTTTGTTGAGTGGAAGTATTGATAGCGATGGCACGAGCATTGTGCCAACGTGGACCTCAGATGCATATTTCTATATGGCGATTTGTGCGGGAAAACTTTGGGGAAATTGTATACCTTTCCTGGGGAGTGGAGACTTTTGCTTGTCGCGCGGGGTTTGGGTTGGCGTGTGCGTGGGGTGTGGGTAAAGATTCAGATGCAGATTCAGATGTGCGAACAGTTTGCTTGGTTGTTTGTGATCTGGGCTCTGAGCGATTAATAAAGAGCAGGTGTTGGTATGAGTGGTTCTGGAGTTGGGGTTATCCATCTCTGGTCGTACCGCTGCAGCCTTGTGGTGGTCCTTTTGCCTTTGCTCTCTCTTTCCTCTTTATTCCTTGTGACCACTTACGATTGACCTGCGATACTGAAGCATGTTACCTGGCCAAAGTAGCGAGAAGAGGAGCCCTTCGTCGACGGATTATGAGGATCCTAACGCGATTGTGACGCGGTTGGTGAATCAGGATCCGGTCCCATGGTACAAGAAACCGAACTTGAGGATGTTGTATATCATCTTCATCCCTACGTGCTTGGGAGTGGAGATGACCAGCGGGTGAGTGCCAATAGCTCGCTGGATCTTGCCTTTCTCTGACTACAATCGGTGATAGATTCGACTCGTCCATGATGAACGGTCTTCAGGCTGTTGGATCTTGGGATATCTGTGAGTTGTTTTGAGCAGTGTGTATGACATGCGATAGGGATTGAGGCTTACTGCGGCGTGGTAGACTTCAACAGTCCGAGAAAGGTCGAGCTTGGGTTGATGTCTGCCATATACTCGCTTGGGGCTATCGCCGCAGTACCTGTTGTCCCGTTCATTACCGACAAGTTTGGACGCCGATTCGCCATCTTCTTTGGTAGCGTGATCATGGTCGCTGGTGCTATCCTCCAAACTGCTTCTCAAAACTGTGGGTATTCGTTACGTTGGGTTTCTAGGATATGATGCTAACGTGCATGCATCGATGGTAATAGTTGCCATGTTTGTGATGTCACGGTTCTTGCTCGGTGTCGGTATCATCTTTGCCATTGTCGCTGCTTCGTCTTTGATTGGAGGTAAGTTGAATGTGGGACTGGGGAAAACAATGCTTGAATTGAATGGTATTTCCTCTAGAGCTGTCGTATCCGAGAGAACGAGCGATCATGGGATCCTTATTCAACGCTTGCTGGTTTATCGGTAAGTACTTTCCCTCTTTGGTCCTCCTTCTCGTCATCCCAAAGCAATTGATAATGCCGATGACAGGCGCTATCGCCGCCGCCGGCACGACCCTCGGGACGTTCAGAATGACTTCGACCTGGGGCTGGCGTATCCCTTCAGTGCTCCAGGCATTCCCCAGTCTGCTGCAGTTGCTGTTCATCTACTTCCTCCCCGAGTCTCCTCGTTGGTTGATCTCCAAGAACCGAGGTCCCGAGGCGTTCAACATTCTGGCGAAATATCACGCAGAGGGTGATACCGAATCTGAGCTCGTGAGGGCAGAGTATGTCCAGATTGAGAAAACGCTCGAGTTGGAAAAGGAGACGTCCAAGGTGGGATGGAGGGATTTGTTGAAGACGTCGGGTATGAGGAAGCGGCTCTTGATTGGTGCTTTCCTTGGCTTGGCTACGCAGTGGAGCGGAAACGGTTTGACTTCGTGAGTCCCGGTGTTAAATTCTCGCAGCTGTGAGGGCTAACTGGATTGAATTTGGATAGGTACTTCTTGGCTCGTATCCTCGACAACGTCGGCATTACCTCTAACAGGACCAAGAACATCGTCAATTTGGCTAATACATGCTGGGGCTTCTTCAATGCAACCATCCTTGCGCTCACTGTCGCTCGATTCAAGCGAAGGACTATCTATCTTGTTTGTCTGAGATATTTATGTCCTATTTCAAAAACTAATCGACTCTCGTAGATTTGCACGACCTCGTTGCTCACTGTCTTCACTGCCTGGACGATCGCCAGTGCCCGATATGCCATCACCAACGACCAAGCTTCATCCAAAGCTGTCATTGCGTGAGTACAGGTGCTTGGAATGGCAGGGTCTGACTAACAAACTATTACAATCAGAATGATTTTCTTGTACAGCCCTTGCTATAACATCGCCTACAATGCCTTGACCTACAGTGAGCTACCTTCCGATCCCTCAATGATCATGGATGATAGAACTAACTGGGTTGTAATCAGCTTACCTCGTTGAGATCTTCCCCTTCCATGTCCGAGCCAAGGGTATCACCATCTTCCAAACCTTTGGCCGTCTCGCTGGTTTCTTCAACCAGTTTGTCAACCCCATCGGCATCGAAAACTCTGGCAAGTATCGAAACCTGAAGATGGCTGCACACCAAAACTGATATCAATTTTTCTCTTCTCAGGATGGAGGTTCTATATAAGCTATGTTGCTTTCCTCGCTTTCGAGGTTGTCTTCGTCTTTTTCCTGTTCCCTGAAACACACGGCAAAACCCTTGAGGAACTCGCTTTCCGTAAGTTGGGCCTTACCTACCTGGTGGAATTGTCGCACTGAAGATATTGCTTTGAGTGTACGAGAAAGATGAGGTAGAGACACAGAAGGAGAGAGTGCAAAAGGTGTTGCAGAATGAAGACGCTGGGCCACAAGTCGATGAAGAGAAGAAGGTATAGGGCCGTAGGCTGACCGGCTTGTTGCGGTGTCGATACGATTACCGTGTTTTAGGAGCTAATTAGACTTGATAAGAATCGTATTCTCGTATTGACATTTGATAACCCGGCACTTAAGAGGTTTCGCAAATTCGATACTCTCGAAACTTACTTTTCGTACATCGTACATCGTACATCGTACACTCATATTCAATTATGCCTATGTCATTTTTGGTAATGTGAGTCGGTGCGTAATTTTGCCTCCGAGTCTGGGCTGGGGCATACTATGTACTATCTGTCTGGGAGGCTACATTGAGTCAGGGATTCATGAAGTCATTGAGAGGTGTCGTATGACACTTGAGGATAACACAAATTAATCGTGATCTGCCCAAGGGCCCACCACGCCTACCTTGGCGCCTATGATGACGACGAATGCTTGGACCAAACCCGCCTGCCTACGCAATGCATTTGGTTGCAGGCGCTGTAACATAGCGCTTATTTGTGGGCCATAATAGAATAAGGAACTGTGGTGGGACCCTACGTTGAAACCTATTTATTCCGGGCCCACGACCTTTGTCTCTCTCAAACAACCTTCTCCACTATGTTCCCACCCTCTACTATGCTGCTACATGCTCTATTTCCGGGTAGAGGCCTCGCTTCTAGCAGGATCTCCCAGGACAGTTCCAGTCTAATGACCAAGCTTTTCAAACACCTCACTTCACAAGGCACACGGGCAAGAGCCAGGAGCTCGCGGCATACGCCAAATGTCCACGTAGAGACTGATGCCTTCATCGACAGTTTAGATGACGATGTCTTAGCGCTCATCCTAACAATGTCAGCTATATCCGCGGCCCCGCAATCGTTTGGCATCCCTGAATGTCGCGGTGGACTTATGCACCTGTCGCACGTGTGCAGAAGATGGCGATACCTGGTCTGCGAAAAAGGGGCAATTCTTTGGCGCTGTATAAACCTTGAATTAGTCTGGAGTCTGAATCGAGGTCGGATGCCTGAAATTTCCGATGTTATTGAAGATGGAATCTTGCGAGGACATAAACTGGCCAAGGATTGGGATCAGGATGAGAGAAGGAGAGGGGAAAGGCGGTACCAACGTGCACAGAGAATAGTCAATCTCCATATAGAACACTCGAAAGACTTCCCTCTTGTGGTCTATTTTCCTGGGGCGGGCAACGGAAGGCATGCATTCAAGGAGGAGATTTATGGGCTTTTGATGGACACGGACCTTTGGGTGGCCCGAAAGAGATGGTCGGTCTTTCAGATGCGGATATTCGATGGCTGCATCGAGGATACCTGCCCGAGCTTGATTCCACTTTTGAAGTCAGATCCGAATGAATGGCAAGCGCTCCGGTTCATTTCCCTCAGGATCGTCACCACCCAAAATCGAGCCGAGGACTGGGTCCAAATTATCGATGGACTCGCAAGCTCAGTGAACGTCAAGTACATGACCCTCATTATCGATATTGTGGGCGGTTTGAGCACTTGGGCGATGACCTTAGAAACCGGAATGTTCAAAAGGTTGACCCAGCTATCATTAGGTGGATCGGCTTTCAACCATCCCAATTTCGAGGAGATTACAGCCATCATTCGGTCAGCTCCAGATCTTACGGTTTTACACTTTAACTGTACACCAGTGTCAGATCCATTGCGCGAAAACCGTGATCACTCAAAAATCCGAAACGCCAACCTGAAGGTGCTCGTAATAAACGTTGGTCTCGACGATGAGTGGGCTATATCCCATTTCTACGAGAGACTGGACCTCCCACGTCTGGAATCCGCTATTCTGGTCCCGGACACATTGAAGAGGAACTTCCTGGCGCTTTATACTGCAGATCACGGCCCACGACAAATTGCTGATTCCATAACAAAAGTGGTGGAAATCATTGGTCGAAATCTGCGGTTTCTTGCATTGAGACTCCCGACATCCGCAGCCATCTCCTTCGATGCTCTCATGGCCATAGCCCGGTACACGCCTAACCTGGAGCAATTCGTGGTTCACCCATTCTGCACAGTGAACTGTCCATGCGCGGGAGGACTGTGCTTTTTGAATGTCCTCAACGAGGTCATGCCGTCTGAGCTCACTGGCGATGCCTTCTTCAAGGCCCTTTCTCCGGTGGACGGGGGGGAGAAGGTTAGCTGGAGCAAACTCCGGTTCCTCGACTGGGATTTACGATGCACCGAAGGACTCACAGACATGGCTGTTATTGACTTCAATCGAACACGTGCGATATCCCCCGAAACCGCGACCTTGGAATGTGTGTTCGACATTTACCAGGCAGCTCCAGAAACGAGCCTAGATTCGGATGCCGTGGGGCTGACTATGAACTATGTTCATCCAACTCCCATCACCCCACAAAAGACCCGTCGCAAAGGCCTCACCAGGAACACGGAAGAAATCATCGATTGCTGGTAAAGCGCGTAAACTTACGTTGTATAACTTAAACGACATGGCATTTACAATTTCGAGTATACTATATCTCCCCAGCTTTGTCTTCAACACATCATTACACCATCTGCAATTTATTGAACAAGAACATTAATAACTACACACGCACCCCGTACTTGATCGGATCGGACGCTGGCACTTTACCCTTTCTCTGACATCTGACATTGCCAATATCAAGAAGAACGAGATTTGAATGATCTGGGAAACGACATCCGGGATCGCAACCTTGCGGAAATGGGGGGATTGAATAAGTTACATTGTATTAATGATAACAAGAACAGAACAAGTAACTGTACGACACGAGAATGACCATGGGCCGTCCGAGTCAATAAAGCAATTGGAGAACATAGGAGAGTATCACCAGTAAGGCGATAGAGTGTTGAGTTAGCAGTGTATAAAGCAAAGCGAGAATAAGAAAGCATAATTGAAATAATTGAAAAGTGAAGACCCTGGGCGCCGCAAAGCCCGGAGCCTTTAAGAAATAACAAACGCAAAGACGGGGCTCGAGGGTAGTGAAGAACGATTATCTCACGATAATCTTTGAATAATCTTCAACCCGACTCGCTCGAACCCCATCCCAGCCTTCACCGAACGGAATGTT
>ML210216.1:34850-53664 GCA_004369085.1 Coprinopsis marcescibilis
TTGGCCCCGTTTGGAGAGACCAGACGATTCAAGCTGTTGGGCACTGGGAACGTTAACGCACTGGACCTGCTATTCGCATATGACGACACTCACATATAGGCTGCTCGACCCAATAACTTGAGCGGCGGAACATAATATGGGGGACGGTTCTAAACACGAATAAGTGAGTCTTCGACTGGGGGAAAGCTGAGAACATGTGTGGACGTTGCTTACAACAGGATCAAGCTGCATCACCAGTGCCTCAGCAGCTTCGATCTCGGCAGGGGTGTGAGCCTTCGCGGAAACCATTCGGCCACCTTGAAGCGAGTCAGTGAGCTTCTGCACACAATGGGAGGGAACCGGCATACATTCGAGGACGAAATCGGAAGCCCCAGGATGCCCCAGCTCGCCAGTGATGCCAACAGAGCCACCACGAAGATTCTGGTCTCCGGTGACGATGGCTGGTGCACCAAGAAGGTTCCGATCTTCGTCGGCGGCAAGGGATTGCTTAGGAGCAGCTCGCTCGACCCCTGCGACCTTGAAAACGGTCAGTCGTCCGATTGCAGAGGAATTAGCAACACGAAATAGGACTCACTGATTCTTGTTGGCGCAGGTTCCGTTTTGTGGCAGGCCTACCCTTCGGCGGCGTTAATGAGCTTCTGGCCTTGACTCTCTTCGTCCGTTCCTGAACACTGGGAGTAACAGCCTTCAACGAAGACAGTTCGAAAGAAGGTGAAGTTGTTGCTGGAAATTTTCGCTGTGCCCATTCGCGAACCTTCTCGGGGTCCTGCCACTGTGAACCATACATCTCGATTACTGTTGATGTACACCAAATGAGTTGACATACCATATTGCCGTTATCTGCCACCCATTCCGCAACCGCTTCCTCATGCTTCTCCCTCACCAGATGGTTCTTAAGTTTGCCATTATAGAAACCACCACGCTTCGTCGACTTTTCCGCACTCTCCAACGTGATTTTGAGGCGGCACAACTCGCACCAGACGTATCTTCCTCGAGATGCTATCGGATCGACTGTGATGCCTAGGAAGTTTCTACAGTATGCTATCCGTTCTTTCAGGGTCAGGGAAACTTTTTTGTTTGCGGCTTTTGCTTCTGTTTTAACACGCCGTGTCTGTGCAATAAGTCCCTGAGGAAGGAATGAAGAAGTCTAAGGATTTATGCGTGCGCGCCTGGACGTAATGCTTACTGTGATTATAACTGGCATAGCGCTGGATGTCAGGGGCAAGCAAATTAACTGCAAAAAGCAATGTCGGGAAGTGGATAAAACGATATAGTGGGAGTCTCGGATATGACCCAAGGAACGATGGGCTCGTATATAGCTAGTGACTCGCCCGGTTAGGTGCACCGGGGGAAAGGATAAAGCTGGGGAAGTAGAAAGATGGGGGGCGGTCTTTATCTAGCGCAGCATGCCACATATACACACATTCTGGTTCATTTCTGGAACGGAAACCCGGCGAGCTCGGTTTGAGCTCCGTAGAAATGTTATGCACCGGATAGTCACGCATCCTTGAAGCAAATTGAACATGGACGATGAAAACGAGGAAAGCTCGTTTAACAGGCTGTGGTACATACAGCACAGGCTGTGATACATACAGCACAGGCTTGGACGCGAGAGATTGAATGAAGCCTTCACGCACTACCTGGACTGAGCTTCACTTGGTGACGGTCAGGGCAGTCGATCAGCGTATCTCTACACGGTATAAAGGTCCGGATTTATGCATCTAACGTATCAATCATGATCAGCGACTGCAGGACTTTGGGGATTGAATAAGTTACATTTTATTAATGATAGCAAGAACAGAACAAGTAACTGTACGACACGAGAATGACCATGGACCGTCAGAGTCAACAAAACAATTGGAAACATAAGAGAGCATCATAGACAGAAGTGAGGCGATAGGGTGTTGAGAAGAGCATAGTTAACAGTGTATAAAGCAAGCGAGAATGAGAAAGCGTAATTGAATTAATTGAAGAGTGAAGACGGGGCGCCGCGAAGCCCGGAGCCTTTAAGAAATAACAGAGGCAAAGCTAGGCGGGAAAGACGGGGCTCGAGGGAGTAGTGAGGAACGATTATCTCGCGATAATCTTTGAATAATCTTCAACCCGACTCACTCGAACCCCATCCCAGCCTTCACCGAACGGAATGTTGAAACCACAACGAGGGTCAGGCCATGACAGTACATCACTCAGCCGTTCCTAATTGGGTCTTTCTTCTCAATTCCGGGAAAACTGGGATTGATTTACATGTTTGTGCGTTTGGCCCCGTTTGGAGAGACCAGACGATTCAAGCTGTTGGGCACTGGGAACGTTAACGCACTGGACCCGCTACTCCCATATGACGACACTCACATATAGGCTGCTTGACACATTAACCTGAGTGGCGGAACATAACATGGAAGACGGTTCTAAACACGAATAGGTGAGTCTTCGACTGGGGGCAAGCTGAGAACATGTGTGGACGTTGCTTACAACAGGGTCAAGCTGCATCACCAGTGCCTCAGCAGCTTCGATCTCGGCAGGGGTGTGAGCCTGCGCGGAAACCATTCCACCACCTTGAAGCGAGTCAGTGAGCTTCTGCACACAATGGGAGGGAAACGGCATACATTCGAGGACGAAATCGGAAGCCCCAGGAAGCCCCAGCTCGCCAGTGATGCCAACAGAGCCACCACGAAGATTCGGGTCTCCGGTGACGATGGCTGATGCACCAAGAAGGTTCAGACCCCTATCTGCAGCAAGGAACAGCTCAGGAGCAGCTCGCTCGACCCCTGCGACCTTAAAAACGGTCATTCGTTCGATTGCAGAGGAATTACAGACAAAAAAGAGGACTCACTGATTTTCGTTGGCGCCGCTTTCGTTCTGTGGTAGGCCTACTCTCCGCCGGCGTTAATGAGCTTCTGGCCTTGACTCTCCTCGTCCGTTTCTGAACACTGGGAGTAACATCCTTCATCGAAGCCAGTGCGGAAGAAGGTCGAGTTGTTGGTGGGAATCTTCGCTGCGCCCATTCGCGAACCTTCTCGGGGTGCTGCCACTGTGAACCATACATCTCGATTACTGTTCATGTACGCCAGAATGAGTTGACATACCGTTGTGTTACCATTGTTATCTTCCACCCATAGCACGATTGCTTGCTCATGCTTGTCCCTGACCAGATGGTTTTTAAGATTTCCGTTATAAAAACCACCACGCCTCGTCGACTTTTCCGCACTCTCCAACGTGATTTTGATGTCGCAAAATTCGCACCAGACGTATCTTCCTCGAGATGCTTTCGGATCGACTGTGATGCCTAAGAAGTTTCTCAAGTGTTCTATCCGTTCTTTCGGGGTCATGGAAACTTTCTTGTTTGCGCCTTCTACATCTGTATCAACACGCCGTGTTTTTGCAGTAAGTCCCTGAGGAAGCAACGAATAAGTGTAAGGATCTATGCGTGCGCGCATGGACGTAAAAGCTTACTGTGATTATAACTGGCATAGAGGCGGATGTCAGGTGCAAGTTAACTGCAAAAAGCAACCTCGGGAAGTGGATAAAACGATAGACTGTGAGTTTTGGATACGACGCAAGGAACGATGGGCTCGTATATAGCTAGTGACCTGGTTAGGTGCACCGGGGGGGAAGTATAAAGTTAGGGAAGTGGAAAGATGGGGGGCGGTCTTTATTTAGCGCAGCCCGCCACATATCCACGCATTCTGGTTCGTTTCCGGGACAGAAAAACGGCGAGCTCGGTTTGAGCTCGGTAGAAATATTATGCACCGGATAGTCACGCTTCCTTGAAGCGAATTGAACCTGGACGATGACAATGAAGAAAGCTCGTTTCACAGGCTGTGCTACATACAGCACAGGCTTGGACGCGAGACATTAATTTATGCAAACGAATGTGAACGCAGCCTTCACCCACTACCTGGACTGAGCCTCATTTGGTGACGGCCAGGGCAGTCGATCAGCGTATCTCTATACGGTATAAGGGTCCGGATTTATGCATCTAATTTATCAATCATGATCAGTGACATTGAAAGCGATTCGTCCCCCAGAAATTTCAACCCCGCCGGTCACCAGTCAACAGCGCGCACATCCTCATCTCCATCAGAAGGTGTGTATACAGAGCCCTGGATGGCAAAGATAGCGAGGACTCCCATGGCCTTCCCAGTGTGAAAGAAACTCGTGTATCTCCTGTTTCGTCCAAATGACTCCAATATTTCATGACGGGTTGTAGGACGAACAATCCTTGGCGTATAATTTAATTCGTCTGGAACATCACGAAGCTGTGGAACAGCTGGTTTGTCCCGTTTTATTTCCCTTCCCTTATTCTATCGCAGCATGCGTTGGGCGGCCGTTGATAAGTCTAGTACAAGGGAAAACTCGTCTCCAATCATCTGAAATTTGGCGTCATTAGCGTCGCTTTCCTTTCGAATTCTGATAATGACTAGGAAGTGCCGGTGCACATTTTTTCGACACCATTTCTCGTCTCGTGTTCGGCCTAATTGATAGTAGTACGGGCCTTTGACAACAACATCCTCGTGGGGTTCCCGAGTCAAAATCTACACAGCGCCGGTGAAGTAAAAAAGAACCAAAGTAATTCCACCGACATATTCAGACCCAGCAAGTTCAATCCAGAGCTCTGGAGTGGCACATTGCAGCCGCAAGCAGGAGGGGACGATCAGTGACCCGCACCCTGGATTGCATTCTGCATTTTTAGAGGCGTTTGATGCGATCCGGAGTGTTCGTTCTGACAGAGCGAATCGAGAGCGACACGAGGTTCGGCGAGGGCACCGCCACCAGAAGTCTAAGCGCCCACTTGACAACGGGACCACATTGCGGCTGTCAGGTGGTGGCGAAGCCACTCAAGGTCCGTAGAGTGGAGACGTGAAGATAGTATCCAAGGGCACTTAAACGACTCATGGAAAGAATTTAATAGTACACATACTCGATTATTTGTATCTCGCGATACTAATATCGACAGTAGGATTCTTTCAGTCTACGTAGACAGTCCTGAACTCGACATCATGCTTTCTTACGTGGTCCCTTTCCACTCAAAATCGTTCACAGTCATATGATGTGGCTCGAGATACGGTGCTTGATACTGCCATTTGCGACTAAAAACTTCGGGCCACCGGAAAGAATATGATCCAAAAGTAAGGAATCTTAGTGGAAGAGATTGGGCGGCTCGCTACTTATGTAAATGCCCAGGTTTTCAAATTTTAGGACTGGTTCACACAAGGCAGACCAGCCGAACGATGAGGTCTGCGGAGCCTTGTTCAATTCTGGGTCGTTACAGTCTGGGCTCCGTTAGGCCGATAGCGAAGCTAATCCTAATCTGCGATGCGCACAAATTAGATGTGTGGCAATGTAAAGGGGTTGGATGTAGGTTGGATGTACACGCTCCACGGTAGCTGCGCGTGTCAAGGCTCTAAATTACTTCTTCACGAGGTTTGTGCATGATTGAGACGAAATAATTAACGAAAGATTGGGTTTTTCACGGTGAGTCTATGATGGGTCGAGACAGAAGAGTCCTAGGCCTTTGTTAAGTCTGTACCCACTCATCGTACACATCTTGTGGCACATCACACCCTGACAGGGTGAATCCACCAGTTTGCTCGGGTATGTGTGTCTTTGCAATTTACTGACCCAGCCCAGCCTATTCTAACTGTGTAGCGCATTCAGTTTGGACAAATCATCCACCGATTTGGCGCACTATCGGCCCAACATAAAGGGCCCAGGCTGTCTCGACGCAGAATTCACCGAGGTTTCGCGAGCCTCGTCATTCGGCCGATCTGCCTCTCGGTTGGCTACGTAGTGTAAGCTTCTTTTCTGGTGGACTTGGCTGTGCTATATTTCTAGAACGACCACAAGGGTGATGGGCGCCATTCTCGCTCCAGCTATATGCCCTTGGTGGGAAAAACTACAGAATGTGTTACGCGAGCTCTGAAAACATCAGCGATCCTCCCCCTTAGTAGCCACACTATTGCAGCACGAGTATAGCACGAGGCTATAGGTGTTTCTAAGGAGTAGTGATTCGTGCGGCGCGGATATGTCGGGAAAATATATTCCCACGACGAACTTGACCTCCCAGACGCAGATATTGGTTTACAGCGAATACATTTGGAGGGTTACTTTCAATAAACTTCGAAAAACAATATAGAGGCACCATCTACGTCGCTTTTCAAAGCCTCCCCACTGTATTCCAAAAGTTCGATTCGTCTAACGACCGAATGGGGAAGCTTAACGCGGTCACATGTTATTTGATGGGGCTCCACTTACAAGCGTGTTTGATGAGATTAGTGGCTTCTGACCTTAACCAGCAACCACGACCATCTTTTGCATTGTCCTACCCAATATACCACAAGGCGTCATCCTGAGACCCTGAGAACAGGACATCGTATATATAAACTTGCTGGATTCTCGAGGTATGTTATTGATTCGCAAATCCTCTGACGATAACTTCAATGAGCTCACAAATCCCATTTCCCTCCTTGGCTCCTCCTCCCAAATCTCACAGAGCGAATCCCAGCAACGAGCTTCGCGAAACAGCAGCTAGGAATCGATTGAAACCCAGCACAGAAGAAGAACGAAACCGGCGACTCAAAACCAACGATTACACGACTGGCTTGCTTCCACCCCGTTCTAAAGAAACTATGGATGCAATCGAAGAAGGAAACGCAGGCGGATACGTCGGTCCCGGAACTCCTTACAAAGAGACCACACACTCAGTGGAAAACGACACCCTTACCATTCAGGAGCAAAAGGAGCAAATCCGCAAAGAGCTCCATGGCCGCAGTCGTCTGTCGGAAACGATAGTGACCGAACTATTCAGCGATATCGAAACGGACGCAAACGTTTACGCCTACCTTAAAAAGTCAAAGCTCTACAAGAGGAAACGATGGCATCGCCTTCCGAATGCTCCAAAGGAAGAGAGCGAGATTTACGAACCGATAATCGCGATCATTGCAGACATCATCCGTCACTTCAAGACTTCCGATGGCGATGCGACTGCTATTCCATGGCTGAGCGCTAGGATGAAGCTTGCTCATTATGAGTCCCAGCCCTCGAAGAACTCAAGCTCTCCCGACTTCTGCCTCTCGGGGTTTGGCCCATGGTTCTCTCATTGCCAAATCGCTAGTGACAAGCCTACTTACCGCGCCTCGCTGGCGTTGTGGGATGGCAAACTCGACTCAGTGATGACTCGTGTCACTGAGCAAATCCAGCAGCTTGGAGTGTACTCGAGGTATGTATTGTTCTTCCCTGGGTCGAGCTCGCATGCTTACAATGTTCAAGGCAAACCTACAACACCCAACCCAATCGAAACTTCGTTCGCTCGCTTATCCTGAGCGAGACCAGTGTCCGACTATATCAATATGATCGGTCCGGCGTCGTCTACTCCGACCCCTTTGACTTCCACAAAGACCCAGCTCTTTTCGTCAAGCTCATTCTTGGTCTCATTTCGTCTGATCCTGACACAGTTGGCTTCGATAAGACCATCACTTGGAAACAAGTCGACAACGGCATGGGGGAAATGAAAGCCGTCGGACAGCTACAGACGGTTGACGACAAGGGTAATCCAGTCACATACGACATCATCGGCGATAAGCCTTCCTTCACGCGAAAGGGTCTGATTGGCAAAGCTACAGTTACATGGGACGTTCGCGATAAAGCCGGCAAAGAATACGTCGTCAAAGATTCTTGGAGGCCCGATTTGGCTGATAGCACCGAGGCGGAGCAACGCTCCAAGGAGCACGAGCTGCTTGCTAGCGCCAAAGGTGTCGTCGGGGTTGGTCAGATTTTTGCGCACGAAGACCTATGCAGCGTCGCGGACTTTCGCCCCAAGGATGCAACCTCTGGGACATTCGTGAACCGAACCAAGTCTCGGACCACGATGGAGAAATACGGTCCTACAATTGACAATTTTGGGTCGGTCCGAGAGGTCCTGTGGGCGCTACATGATGCTCTCGAAGGTACGTTGATTGATGCCTTTATATCGTAGACCGGGTGGCTGATTGTCACAACAGGTCATCGAGGTCTCATCGACAAGAAGCGCATTCTCCACCGGGATATTAGTGTGAACAATATTCTCCTCGGAAAGCCTGATGCGATAGAGGGATGGCGAGGTGTTTTAATCGACCTGGATGTCGGCGTTCGTCTGGGCAACCTTCGTACACCTGCTGCCGACTTTAGAACAGTATGTCGTCATTCACCTCTTGCCCATTCCGAGCCGCTAGCTAAGATATTCTCTACCTAGGGAACACGACTTTTCCAGTCAATGGCTGCTCTCCAAAGCTTCAACAATCCAGATACGGTACAGGCACACGATCATCTTGACGACATAGAATCTTTCTTCTACGTTCTTTGTTACTTGATGCTTCTTTACAAGGAGCCAGGTCTGAAGAACAAGAAAGTGAGCGAGCTTCTGACATTGTGGGAAAACGACCATCCATCCATCGCTCTGAATTCCAAGGGAATGTTTATTTATAAACCTAGCATCAAAGCTGATTTGGCAATGGTGTCGGATTTTTGGGGGGAAACATGCAAGGATTTACTCGAGAAATTCCGCAAGCGTGTCCAAGAAATGGTGGTAGCCAAAGATCATGTTAGGGACGGCAACATCTCCATCGAGGCGGTGAGAAAGGAGGGACTGTACTGGTACGATGAAATCCTGGCGCTCTTCGAGGGTGCTATAAGCGAACTCGGAGAAGAAGAAGCGCCAGAGGATGCTGATGAGCCCCCTACTCCAACCCCATCACGCGCTACCAGGACCTCCCGCGCTCAGAGCCAGCCCACGCCTCATACGAGCACCCCTCTGCCTCCACCTCCACCTCCGGGTTGGACCACCAAGAAGTCAAATCCACTGCCCGCGACTCGTAAAACCAAGATCTCCAACCCCAAACCTGCCCTTCGCACCACAAGAAAGTCCAATCCCCTCCCCGCGTCTCAAATCACCAAGGTCCCCAACGCAAAGGCACGCAGCACAAAAATGTCCAACCCCCTGCCTGTGCCTCGTGGCACCAAAACATCTGGCACTCAGCCCGTGGCTCGCACGACTCGATCCTCGCGCGCCCGTGCCCCTCTTCAGCCTGCTGAAAACAGCGAGAGGGTGAAAACGAATTCATCACTTGGGAAGCGCGCTTCAGAGGACCAACCAGATCAGGTCCCGGAAGTCAAACGGCGGCGCTCTAATCGTCTCGCCAGCAAGCCTATATAACACGTAGTCCATACCTGGTCCATCGACGTTTGAAAGATCTCGTTATCGTTAATTTCTCTGCTCTCAGTTGCTATCCGTGTCCCTGCTAGCTTTCGCAATTGCTTTTAACCATGTACCACTTGCTATAATCTACTGCCACTGTTTGTAAATAGTCTCTATGCTTTATGTCCCCTAGTATTACTACCATGTCTCCTCTTTGTAGAAATTCAAATCTAATTACATCATATTTTTTACTCGATCCAGACTCAGCGTCGCTCACAGTTGTAAGCCGGGGCTCCAGATATGGTGCTCCGAAATCTGAAAGGGCAAAGAGCTTCGCGACACAGCAGCCGGGAGTTGACTGAAACCCAGCACCGAAGAAGAAGACGGCAGAACCAAAGGTTACGCGACCGATTCACCCAATTCTAAATCGCAAGCTATGGATGCGGAGCTCTTTACAAAGAGGCCACCCACGCAGTGGCGGACGACTCGCTTACCATTGAGGAGCAAAATGTCGAAATGGATGCAAACGTTGACGCCTACCTTGCAAAGACAAAACTCTACAAGAGTGAACAATGCCATAGCCTTCCGAGTGCGCCAAAGGAAGAGAGAGACATTTACGAACCGATGATTGCAATTATTGCAGACATTATCCGTCACTTCAAGACTGCCGAAGGCGATGCGACTGCTATTCCGTGGCTGAGCGCTATGATGACGCTTGCTCCCTATGAGACCCAGCCCTCAAAGAAATCAAGGCTCAAGCTCTCCCAACTTCTGCCTCTCGGGGTTTGACCCATGGTTCTCTCATTGCCAAATCGCTAGTGACAAGCCTACTTACCGCGCCTCGCTGGCATTGTGGGATGGAAAACTGGACTCAGTGATGACTCGTATTACTGAGCAAATTCAGCAGCTTGGAATCTACTCGATGTATGTATTATTCTTTCCTGGGATGTGCTCGCATGCTTACAAAACTTAGGCAAACCTACAACACACAACCCAATCGAAATTTTGTTCGCTCGCTTATCCTGAGCGAGACCAATATCCGGCTATTTCAATACGATCGCTCTGCTATCTACTCCGACCCCTTCGACTTTCACAACGAACCAGCTCTTTGTAGGGCAGATATTTGCGCACGAGGACCTATGCAGCGTCGCGGACTTTCGCCCCAAGGATGCAACCTCTGGGACATTCGTAAACCGAACCAAGTCCCGGATCACGATGAAGAAATATGGTCCTACAATCGAGAGTTTTCGGTCAGTCCGAGAGGTTCTGTGGGCGCTACATGATGCTCTCGATGGTACGTCCCTTAATGCCTATACATATCAAACCAATTTGCTGATCTCCCCTCAGGGCATTGAGGTCTCACCGATGAGCGCATTCTACACCGGGATATCAGTGTGAACAACATTCTCCTCGGAACGCTTGGTGCGACAGAGGGATGGCGAGGTGTTTTAATCGATCTAGATGTGGCTGTTCGTCAGGGCAGCCTTCGTATAGATGCCGCTGACCACAGAACAGTGCGTAGTCAGTCTCTCCTCATGGCTTTTGAGTTATTCGCTAACATATCCTTTATCTAGGGCACAAGGATCTTCCAGTCACTATCTGCTTTAAAAAGCTTTCAGTATCCTAAAACTACACATGCTCACGATCATCTCGACGATTTTGAATCCTTCTTCTACGTTCTTTGTTCCCTGCTGTTCTTTTACGTGGGGCCAAGACAGTCGAATAAGCCAAAGAACCAGCTCCTTGGCAAGTGGGGTAATGCTGATGCGACAATCGCGTTGGACTCCAAGTCATCATTCATTTTAAAGAGTACAATCGGGGAGGCGCTGGAAAAGGTCTCTGCGTTTTGGGGACAGACATGCATGGATCTGCTCGACAATTTCCGAGGGCTTATCTGTACCATTGTGGACACCAAGCAACGTATCCGGGAGGGCGAAACCGACATCACCCTCGAGGCGCTGAGATACGAAGGAGTGAACTGGTACAACGAAAATTTGGCGCACTTCAAGACAGCTATTGCAGAACTTGCAGGAGAGGAAGCGCCAGAGGATTCTGATGAGCCCCCTACCCTAACCTTATCACGCACTACCAGGACTTCCCGCGCTCAGAGCCAGCCCACGCCTCATACCAACAGCCCTCCACCTCCACCTCTGGGTCGGACCACCAAGAAGTCTAATCCACTGCCAGCGACTCGTAAAACCAAGATTTTTAACCTCAAACCTGCCCCTCGCACCACAAGGAGGACAAATCCCCTCCCCGCATCTCAAATCGCCAAGGTCTCCACTGACCCAAAGGCACGCACCACAAAGATGTCCAATCCCTTGCCTGTGCCTCGCACGACTCGATCCTCCCTGGCCAATGCCCCTCTCAAGCCTGCTGAAAACAGCGAGAGGCTGAAAACGATTTCATCCCTTGGGAAGCGCGCTTCAGAGGACCAACCAGATCAGGTCCCGGAAATCAAACGGCGGTGCTCTACTCGTCTCTCCAGCAAGCCCACTAAACACGTGGTCCGTACCTAGCCCATCGATGTGCAGAGATGTTATTGTTGCTCTCCCTGCTCTCAGTTGCTTTCCATCACGATGTTCCTCCTAGCTTCTACCTTTGCTTTATTCCTTGTTCGCTACTATCCAGTGTCGCCGTTTGTAAATAGTCTCTATGCCGCTTATTACCTCAAATTATACCCATGTGTCTAGCGGGAGGTAAGTGTCCAAGACACACGCGAGCGAATCTATTGTCGCTCAATGGCTATTAGATCGCCAGAACGGGCGCTTATGTCATCGCTGCTTGCTTAAACGTTTGCTGGTGGCGCGGACGTGCGCTGCCTAGCTACACAGCACCACAAGAGCACTGCCAGGTGCGGCGTTCCTATGGATATGCTTTGCCCTTATCCATAGACCACAACATTTGTGCTTGGTCCATTATCGTGGCAATACCAGGGCTCACAGCCTGGTGGCGTCACAGCCGGTGAGCAGGGGGGTGGTATATGCGCCAGTCAGTCTCGTCAGCTGGAAGTATAAAAGGCGAGCCATTTTATCTCTTGGATCTCCACCAATGAGATCTCCCTTCATCGAAACCGTTCTCTACAAGCAACATTCAACCTAACCAACACTTGCCTAAGCTTGATTCGCATTCACAATTTCAATCATGTCTACCGACAACACTATCGAATATGGCCTTGCAGCTCTCGCTTCCAAGATCAATGGTCAAGATACGCTCGGAGCTACCCTCACTGGTGAAGGTAACCTCACCAAGGACGAAGCCCGGAACACTTTACGACTCCCAGATGAAGCAATGCTCAATCCCGTCGCTCGTCGGTACGCCGCGCGGCCACCTGACTATGTTCCAAGCCCTCTTGGACCGGAAAGGAACGTTCCCCTGGGCGCTGGAAATGCTGACTCTATTAAAGGCCCCAGTCTTGTCCCGTGCACTCACTTTGCCAGTATATCTCCTAGAGATATCTGGAGCATTTCCGAATCTGAAGGTATTTCGGCTCATCACAGCGTGACCAGCAGCAGATCACAGACCCCGAACAGTGGTAAATCCTCGCCCGTGCCTGGAAAATCGGCCTGAAGATGAGCAACCACTCACACTGGGGTTTTACTTGATCTGAGTCTCTGATCCTTGAGGCATTGAGGGCTCTCTAGGCTCCTCCGTCCGTACCGCTACATCTATCAAAAGCATCCAGGCTCTTGGTTTCTGCATTAGCCTGTCAATACTCAACTGGCTCGACGGAAGGAAAGGAAATATAGATTGTTTCGGCAACGAGGGTTTCTGTCCATTTGAACCCATTCTACTTTATTTATACTTCCGTTTTAGCATACCTTGCATCAGTATCACCTCTCATTAATCGATGATAATTCCTGGACTGAAAATTTGCCAGAAAGCCCCCAAAAGCTTTTTTAAGTAAGAAATGGATTCTGGGGGAGAAACTATTAGAACTAGCCCCTGTTCAAACGCATTATACTATTACGAATTTCCCGTGGCCTAAAAACCAGTAATGACCTCCCGCGGTCGCAAGGCAGCCACCAATATACCTGTCAGAGTCACAGAGGATTGTCCTTGACTGTCGTTAATTGTTTCGAAGACTTCCATCTAATCTTGTAGAGTACCATCTTATCTAAGAATCTCCTATCATACTGCAATCAAAGTTATCTAATCTAATCGCCCCGCCAGGCTCACGCCCACATCACCTAACTGCAAAGCCCATGGAAGAAACAGAAAATGAATTCTTTGCACATGGTATATTATGTACAGCAGTACCCGAGAATTTTGGATCACTCTAGCGCCTCTACTCTACTCTTCATCATCCGACTCCTCGTCCTCATCGTCCTCATCGTCCTCATCGTCCTCATCGTCCTCATCGTCCTCATCGTCCTCATCCTCATCATCCGACTCTTCCTCGGCAGCATCCAAAGCCTCCTGCTCACGCTTCAAAGCCTCTTCCCAGCCCTCCTCAAACAGCTCTGGGTTCACCTCCGGATCCGCAATACCCTCTGCAATCTTCCCCTTCTTCTTGCTCTCCAACTCTGCTTTCCACGTCTTGACAACGCCCGGTACCAAACTAAAGAATACAATCAGCATATTATTCACCCTCGCCCCAGCCCACCAAGCCCCAAAAGAGAGACCAAAACTCACCTAGGAGCATACGTCCTCGCAAACAACCCAGCCTCGCTAACCCTCCCAGTCTGTACCAACAAATCCACACAGCCCTTCACATCCCCAACCTGCAAAAGCGTCGCAAACGCCAGATTGTTCTGTCCCTTCTCAACTGCACTCTTCGCCAGCTCTCTCAACCCCGCCTTATCCCCAAGGCTCATCCCGAGCAGCAAGAGACTGCCGAGATCGCCGCCTTTGCTGTAGGCCTCCTTGGCGAGGTCGAACCGCCAGACGCTCAGTGCTCGGTCGCCGAGTGACTTCCATTTCACGCTCGCTTCGCTTGCAGGCACGGATCGCACGATCGTTGCCGCTGTTTCGAGGTCATCAAGTGACAAAGCGAGATCGAATTTATGGTCCAGGTCCGTCGTGATGCTCAGTGCCAGCTCTTTGAGGTCTAGAGGATGGCTGTTAGCGTCGACGGTTACCGAACCCAAACCAAAGAAAAACGACACTCACCCCTCCCCTCCAAAAATCTCGCCACCCTGTTGACCTCCGCCTTTGGTATACTCTCTAATATCTCCGCCGCACTATCCATATCTCCTCTCAAAACCGCAGTTTGGTATTCAACTACGCTTAGGCTGAGCGTGTAGGCGTATATTTGCATGTCCTTGTCGGAGAGGTAGACGCGATTGTGCGCTGGGATGTAGCCGAGGAGGTAAAGTGGGCTATAGGGGAAGTGGGTTAGTCGTTGTGTTTAGACATAGTTATAGGTAGGAGTTGGGGAGGGGAGGGGGGTGAAGGCAATACGAGGGTAGGGGGATGTGTAAAAGGAAGAGGGAAAGGAACATTAAAACTCAACGTACCTATCAAACGGACTAACAGTATACGACTCGCTCCCCACAAAGTAGCACAACCGGTTGTTCGATGTTGTATAGATGAAACAATCGCCAACCCACTTTGCCGTCCTCACCCTACAAGCAGGTTATATCGTCAGTAAACAGTAAACTTCTCCACGCACTATACCAGTACATGTAAGTCATGATAATACACACCCATCGGGGATCTCAGCAACAACGTCAAAGGCCTTTTCCACACCTTCATCCGTAATGTCCGCTCCACTGTCTACCTGGGCGGTATAGGCATCCCGGTCGAATCGGAGGATGTAGTACGAATCTTCAGCGGCGACAGCTACGAGATTTCCGGTCCCCGACCAATAGATCTGTAATCCAAAATCAGCATCTATACGCTCGAACTGAAGAGAAGACACCAACGTTCTTAGCATCAACATCAATCCTCCTTACAATCTCTCCAGTCTCCCAGTCCCAAAACATCACAAACCCATTCCCCCTCGCACCCAAAAGCGTACCCCCATACACCTGCTCAACCGCCCAACTCCCGGCACCCTTCATAGTCGCACCCGTCCCAGCTCCACCAGTCTTCTCCTTGAAATTCTTAAACATCCTCAGCTTGACCTTGCTCTCCAACACCGCATACGTATTCGAATCCGGCGCCCACGCAAAGCTGATCCCAGATCCAAACGATTTGTTGCGCCACGCAAGCGCGGTGTAGATGATATACTCCCCATCGCCCACAACGGTTACGAATCTACCATTGGGCGAGTGTTGGAGCAGGGTGGGGAAGATCTCGGTGGTTCCGAGGTCTTTTGTGGATAGGGGCAGGCGGGTGCCGTCAGCGGTGGCGGTGGTAGAATCCGAGTCGAGGGTGGCGATGTTGCCGGAGAGGACTTCCTGGTTCTTGGTGTAGATGAGTTTTCCAGACGGGTCCATGCTGAACGTCGGCTCGTCCCGCCCAAGCTTGATGATAACAACACCCTCATCAAAACCAACTGCAACCTCGTTCGCACCCTTGCGCAGCGCAACACACCACGCCCTCTCCAACCCATAGCTCAACGTATTCTCGATCCTATACGTCCCCGCGTTCCAGATCTTCACCGTCCCATCCTCGCTTCCACTGATGATAACCGGCATGCCTTCAAGCCACACCGCGAAACTGACATTGTTGGTGTGCCCCTCCATGGTCTGCACGCAGCTTTTGCTGAGGTAGTCGTAGACTTTGACCGTCTTGTCGTCGCCGCAGGTTGCGAGGTATGGCTTGTCGGAGCCGGGGTAGAAGTCGACGTAGTTGACGCCTTTGTCGTGGGCTTCGAGGGTGCTGTTGGCGCTGGGCGAGCCGAGGGACCAGATCTTGATTGTGCGGTCCAGACATGCGCTGATGAAGGTGTTCCCGTCTTTGGGGTTGAACGAGATGGACATGATGTAGTGTGTATGGCCTTCGTAAACCTATCGAGATACGAATTGAAGGATTAGAATTGAAAACATGCTATGGGCGAGCCGAAGATGGATTCACATACCTGAATACACTTCCACCCCTTCTCCCAGTCCCAAGCCTTGATCGACATATCATCGCTGCCCGTAAGGACGATGCTGAGTGTGGGATGCACAGTCAAACTCCGGATATAATCAGGATGGGCCTCGAACGCCGCAACCTTTTCGTGGGTGTTGTAGTTAAACACCCGGAGCTGGAAGTCATCGCTGCCCGCTACAAACCAGTGCTTGCGGGCGATGAACTTGGCGCAGCGCACAGGTACTTCAGCAACCTCAAAGCTCTTGACCAAAACGCCCGTATTGATGTTGTATATGTTCACCGTGCCGTTGTATAGGCCAGTTAGGAGCCATGGTTCCGTTGGGTGGAAATCTACGGATTTGACGCGGTCAGACCGCGCAAAGAGCTTTTTCTAGGAGACTGTTAGATATAAATTAGAGTATATGTCTTCAATACCCACTGATACATCAAAAAGCATTAGGGAACGAGCGTAGGCTGGACGGCGCGACAAGGAGACGGTTTATGGACGGACAGCCCAGAGACCATCACTCGCGACGTGGAGGCCGCAATGTTTGTCCGATCCTTCCCCGCCAAATACAATCTTATCTTATCTCGTTATTGCTCACCAAACCAAGCAAAAACAAAGCTCTTCGCGTGACTCCTGCGTTACGAACATACTAGCGCATTTCAACTCACAAACATTTTTTGGCGCAACACAAGATGAATTAATACATTAAACAGGCTATCTGTTATAAAATAGGAGGCAAATCCTGAAGACTAAGATTAATCAAATAAACCTAAAGGAGAAAGTAACAGATCAGACTCGTAGTACACGCAAGTGGTATCTTCAGAGTTTTCCCCCAACCACAAAGGCGGAACCAATATCAGCCTATTAAAGACCACATTCTCCATATTCGGTGTGAAGACAGACTTTTCCGACGGTGGAAGGCCACAAAGCCCATCATCGTCGAATTCATACGTGATGGGACATTCTAATCCGCTTTCGAACTCTCGACTATCGAAATCTACTACGGATCCGTACTCATTCATTTCCCAGTACTGCAACATCAGTTTCAGTTCCTCCTCCAACGCCGGTACGTTGAAACGTGCCTTTCTAGGTGTGTGATACACCTGGAATCTGACTTCCTTCATCGTCGCGGTATCAGGACACTCCGCGCGTTGACGAACAAACTCCACGAGCGCCCTGTCCGTGGGCCCTGTCATGCAGTGCACCTTCCAATCCAAAATCTGAAGCTCAGGCCAACTGCGCTCCCGGTTCAAGGCTTCCAAGCACATATCTCCAATATCTTGAGCCACCACCGTGTCAAAGTTCATCATGCGGAGGCCGCCCACAGGCCGAGATTGGATAACGATCAGCTGGACGAGATTCGGCGTGTACCTCGCAAGGTCCTCGAGATAGTCAAAGACGATATCATCGGTCGGTGAAGCTGGGAGTCTAATTTCTAGAGTCTTGAGCAAGCCACCAATGCTTTCTAGGACCACCCCTACTATATGCTCGATTTTGAGGGAAGTGATATCCAGCTGGCTGTCCAATTCAGAGCTGACCATGACGGCAGGGGTCAATGTCAGACGTAGAGATACCAAAGCAGGTAGATAGAGTCTATGGAACTCTCCTGTGTCCGGACACATGTCGAGGGGGATGACAAGGTCGAGGTGCTGTAGGTTCTCATGTTCGATTTTTGGCTGATAGGCAAGTCGATAGTGTGGCTTCGTCAAATGGCCGCCAAGTCTCAAATATTTGAGCCTTGGGATTGAATAGATCAGGTCGACAAGGTCAAAGAACGATAGGACCTCGAAGGCAGTGCCGGAGAGGCAGAGATGAGTCAATGATCTAAACATTTTGTATTCGATTATTGGACGATAGGCGTTAGCACGGCCGTCGAGAACGTCAAAATGAAAACTGAGGCGAGTTACCCCGCCGTTTGCCATCGCCCGTACGGCCTTTAGCCACGAGTCAGCACTTGCTCTACTCGCCCAAATGCACAGCTCCGAAGACTTGAGCTTCTCCCACTTTTCTTCGCCCTCTAGCATGCTGACCAAGTCCCGATAGATGGATTCTTCCTTTTCGACGTATGCATCCGCGACGCACATGCTAACATGCTCCCAGCGGTGCTACTCACCCCATAGTCCAGTATCCAACAGAATTTTGACGATTTCCTCCTTATCGATGTGGTTTTCAGGTAGATAAACGCAAAGGTTGGCCCATCCTGAATGCCTGCAGTACAAGTCGACGCCCTTCCTGTTATATACGAAGCGGGATTCTTTGTCCTTGTCCTTCATGACTCCCCTTTCAAGATCGAGTTGTCTTCTATCAACCAATTCTATTCCATGCGGCTTGAGGTTTGGCCGAGGTGCTGCATCTGGATGCATTCTCCCGTACATGGTGTCTCCGATGACCTGTAGAGACTGGGACTTGGCCGTGAACAGCCAAGCCCATCTCTGTTCTCCTATCACAACACATCTCGCACCCAACAGCGCCAACACGGTGCAATCATTTAGGCGCCTGATCACGTGTTCACCGAAACTTCGAGATTCCCGCCCATCGCAAGCATCCCTATGCCCCTTCGAACCATACTATCATTGACCAGAGGTTCGCGCATTCCCACAAGTTCGCGCATGTCACAGTGTGACCGTGACACGTTTCAATCTCAGCTGATGCACAACACTCGGCAAACTCATGCGCAC
>ML210216.1:53674-136254 GCA_004369085.1 Coprinopsis marcescibilis
CGCCTGATCACGTGTTCACCGAAACTTCGAGATTCCCGCCCATCGCAAGCATCCCTATGCCCCTTCGAACCATACTATCATTGACCAGAGGTTCGCGCATTCCCACAAGTTCGCGCATGTCACAGTGTGACCGTGACACGTTTCAATCTCAGCTGATGCACAACACTCGGCAAACTCATGCGCACCAGTGGGCGTGAGAAGGAAGGGAGTGCAAGATCGGAAGACGCGAGTCGCGAGTCGCGACAAGTCAGCGCGGTTCTCAGGCTCTCACTCAACAAACGCGATCACCAATTTTTGAATTCCGCCCACCGGCTTTCGGCAAATGTGACAACCTTCCAAAATGGGCACCTGGTTCGGACACCGTTTCTTTTGAAAAAGATTATATAGACATGAGCGCAGTGGTGCATAGGCTACTTCTGTAGGATATGAGCGCAATCCGGGTAGAATTGTGGCCACAGGAGCCGGAATACTAAAATGCGCGAACTTGTGGGAATGCGCGAACCTCTGGTCAATGATAGTATCTCCGCCCCACAACACCTCAACTCCATTCTTTCGATCATCGGGCACCATCTTTGGACTTCATCTCACTTCCGAGCACCCAACAAAGCCCAGAATTGGCTTAGTGCGTGGGAAACCGACCCTGAAGACCCAAAATACTCGACACACGGCGAAGATTTCACTTTTAAATTCATTCATCATCACATTTACACCCGTATGTAGTGTTCCATGTCGCACATACGAACATTCTAGAGCCTCTTAGCTCGACTTTCCCCATATTACTTTATTTATTTACCTATTTACCAAATAGTTTAGAAACTATAAGTAGTTGGCCAGAGCAATCCCCTAGGGACAGCTCTAGCTCACCCCAGGATTTACCCACTACATCTCAATCGAATACCTTCTCCTCCAAAGCCACTGCGCTTCCGCTGATCGGTTCCAGCCAGCAGAACCGAGCCCATCTCTCTCCCAACTCTAAACTCCGAAACTTACCTGCGAGTGGTCTGACTTGTGCCCAAAGCAAGTCAAGCGCCCTCACATCACCCGAAGAACCTCTCTTCAGACCATCCCGCCGATTTTGATCGTTCTCCAGAGTCGCGAGGAGAAGGCGATGACGCTGCGCCATTGTTTGCAGACCTGCGAGAGTTGGAGAGGACCGATTCTGGGGCGATGACCTGGGGCAAGACCCACTCTGGGGTTTTGCGCCTCTATAACATGGTGCAAGATGAGGGCCAGTATTTCATTGATTTCGAGGGGGGATAGAGAAGCAACGACGCTTCTAGTAGCATGTTGGTTCCTTATAGAATTTTCCATAGTTGAGACCTGTCAACAATAAGATGATTATTTGCTTCTTCTGGTGGGGATGTTGGGATGAATCTTGAGAATGTTGAGGTTGGAAGCAGGGTGAAACTGGTATATATACCAAATTTCAGCTGCAGACTGCTTGGTCCGAGGACCCAGACAGCCAACGCTTATCCCAGCAGCTTCTTTTCAAGTTAACATCTAACTCAGCAGATCTTCGATAGTGGCACACTGGGAGTGGACTGGTGCCCCGGCTTGTGCCGGTGGCTAAAGCGTATTGAATCAGACGGTAATTTCAATTTCTTGGTCCAAGCATACTATTGACATGCCCGCAGAAACATGATGGTCAGGATCAAAACCCATTAATTACATTTTAGCTACGATTGGTACACTATGTGCCAAGTTTAAGGAGGAATTCAATATGAATCAGTGCCCGTATCAGTGCAACCATTACTACAATAACCACAAGTGCAAACAGCGTAGCCCATCTTCGACTGTAGCGACCAGGAGGTGCGAGTTCCGAACTTAAAGACTCAATGTCCCTCAGAATGCACTCCATTGGATTGACGATGCAGTATTACTGGCTTAGTATGATGATTTTTGCCTATACTTCTATGATAGTGTCGGGAGAATGCTCTTGATAGGGCAGATGGCACTGGAAAGAAGACAACAGGACTGCGTATGTATACGTGGGTCGTGGCCACAGGTCGTCGTGGAGACAGAGCTGCGGACATTCGGTCATTGCTACCTGCCCATTATCTCTAGGGCCACATTGCACAGCTATACAGTAACAACGCCGGATTACTGCCACCCTCGCAACACATTCGCATAACAAATAAAAGGCATAACAATTACCTCGAGTCACTGGGAAATAGTCTAGCAGTACTTTCAGCTTCACTGTGATGAGCCTATGTGCGAAATTTCGGCACTCAGAAGAACGGGCGCTTATGCCATCAATACAACCTAAGCGTTCTATTTTCACAGCCTTGAGCTTTGGCCCGGGACACATTAGGCCGCATTTCACCGGACTATGCATGGCCGTTTCCAGACATTCCTGAAAGAAAGCGAGATGTACATGCGTCGGTATGTAGGGACGCCACTAATGAGAACCTATAAAGCTGAATCCATTCGAGTCCGGCCCTTATAGCTCAATTGAGTGGACTTCCCCACCATTGCCTTGCCCTCTGTCACACAAGCTCAGACGCTAGCCATCCCTCTCGCAGACACATCTATGGCTTCCAAACAAGCATCAGAGAGTAAATATGGCTTTTCAGGTCTTGCAGACAACCCCAGTAATGGAGGCAGTTGCACAAATGACAAGAAACCCCCACATCTCTCTAATTTGTCAGATGATCTTATCGCTCGTCGTCATCATTATCCTGTCAACACATCGTATTCCTGGAAGCCCGCCCATTATGTTCCTAGTCCTTTGGGACCCGGAAGGCATCCTTCTGACCGCATTGAAGAAGATAGCTCTTACCCTGGCTTTGATGACATTGATTTGTCTGACGCCGGACCTGATCCCAACTCTCTCCGTCGGCCCCCCGCCGGTCTCGATATGTATAATCCAACCACTCGTGAGCTGGAAATCAATCCAGCTGAGTCCAGCATGCTACTCAAGCCAGCACCACCTGTAAGCTCTAGCTTTAGATCGAGATTTTCCAGCAATGCACAAGCTTGCCAAACCTTGAGCAATTATAAGCTTGAGCCTGTGCCTTACACCATGGATATTCCTGGGTTTGAAAGTAGCTATGAAGACGAAGAGGGCAATAGCATTGAGCAAGAGGTTAGATTGATGAACCGTCTGTCCCCAGATACTTTTGTTCCGGTTGTAGGAGTCTATACTACTTGGTCGCAGCTGCTTTGAGACCTCTTTAACTTTCAAATGTTTTTGTTTCATCTATTTCTCCTTTGTTCAAGATACTCTACTTTCTTACCACCTTGAATGAGAATTAATCGAGAGTACTGCATAGTAAAGCTTCGGTGCACTGGAATTTGGAAAGAAGCAAGTCACAATCCAAAGAGTAAGGAAAATTAGTGGAAGAGATAGGCGGCTGCCGGCTCGTTATTTGAATGCCCAAGACTCTTGCAGTCAGCTACACATTGTACAGACTCTTCCTTGGTAGGCTGTAGCTCAGCTATTGTCCCCTTGAGTAGCAGCACTACGACAGCATGAATATAGCATGAGGCTATAGATCTTTCCAGGGAGAAGTGATTTGGGGATAAGCTGGAAAATATATTAACGATAAATTTAGCCTCCCAGACGCAGATTTTGGTTTACAACGAATATCTTTGGGGTAATACTGATATCAACCTTTGGCCAAATGTATAGCAACACCCTATACTCGCTTCCCGAAGCCTACCCCTGTATTCCAAAAGTTCGATTCGTCTAAGGGCCAAATGGGGAAAGCTTGACGCGGTCACATGTTATTTAATTACCAGCGTTTTTTGAATAGATCAGTGAACTTGACCAGCAACCATGACCATCTTTTGCATTGTCCTATCCAATATACCACAAGGCGTATTTCTCTGACAATTACTTGAACGAACTCACAAGTTCCATTTCCCTCTTCAGCTTACATATCTGAGCAAACCCTAGCAACGCTCCGTGAGACAGCAGCGAGAAATCGACCCAAACCCAACACCAAAGAAGAGCGAAACCACTGACCCAGAACCAACAGTTGCACGGCTGACTCGCTTTCACTCGAAGCTAAAGAAATTATGGATGCAATACAGGAAGGAAATACAGGCGGATACATCAGTTTTGGAATTCCTGATAAGGACACTGCACATCTTACATCAGACAGCACCCTCAACATCCAGCAGCAAAAATGGGTCATCTGGCAAGAGCTTGCAGGCCACATTAGTGTGTCGCAGACGATAGTGACTGAACTATTCGACAAGATCGAAACGGACGCAAACATTCACGCCTACCTTGCGAAGACAAATCTGTATAAACGGAAACGATGGCAAGGTCTTCCGAGGGCGCCGAAAGAAGAGAGCAAGATGTATGAACCGATGATCAAGATTCTCGCCGACATTATCAACCACTTCAAGGCTGCCGACGGCGACACCATTACAGTTCCCTGGCTGCGCGCCAGAATGAAGCTGGATCATTACGAGGACAAGCCCTCAAAGCAGACCAGTTCTCCTGACTTCTGTCTCTTGGGGTTTGGCCCGTAGTTCGCTCATTCCCAAGCTGCTAGCGACAAGCCAACCTATTGCTCAGCGATGGTAACGTGCAATGGCAAATTTGACTCAGACATGACAAAGACCACCGAGCAAATTCAGCAACTTGGAGTCTACTCGAGGTATGTATTATTATTCCCTAGGACGAGCTCAAATGCTTACAGAGCTCCAGACAAATATACAACTACCAACCCAATTGAAACTTTGCTCGCTCGCTTATCCTGAGCGAGACCCGTGTCCAACAATATCAATACGATCGAGCTGGCGTTGTCCACTCCGACCTTTTCGACTTCCACAAGGACCCAGTTCCCTTCGTCAAGCTCATTCTTGGCCTCATTTCGTCTGATCCCGACATGGCTGGCTTTGACAAGACCATCACTTGGAAACAAGTCAACAATGGCATGGGTCAGATGAAAGCTGTTGGCCAGTTGCGGACGGTTGATGACAAGAAAAACCCAGTCACTTACGATATAATTGGCAACCAGCCATCGTTCATTCGAGAAGGCCTTGTTGGGAAGGCAACAGTTACATGGGATGTTCGCGATAAAGCTGGCAATGAATATGTTGTCAAAGATTCCTGGAGGGCCAACTTGGGCCATTGTCCAGAGGAGGAACAACGAGCAAAGGAGCACGAGCTACTTGCTAGCGCCAAAGGTGTTGTCAGGGTAGGCCAGATCTTTGCGCACGAGGATCTATGCAGTGTCATGGACTTTCGCCCCAGGGATGTGACTGGGACATTCATGAACCGAACCAAGTCTCGGATCACAATGAAGAAATACGGTCCTACGGTCGAGAATTTTCGGTCGGTCCGAGAGGTTCTGTGGGCACTACATGACGCTCTCGATGGTACGTCCATTAATGTCTTTACATCAGACCAATTGTCTGATCTCTCCTCAGGGCATCGCGGTCTCATCGAGGAGCGCATTCTACACTGGGATATCAGTGTGAACAACATTCTCCTCAGAACATTTGGTGCGATGGAGGGATGGCGAGGTGTTCTAATCGATCTGGATGTGGCTGTTCGTCTGAGCAGCCTTCGCACGCATGCCGCTGACCACAGAACAGTGCGTACTCAGTCTCTTCTCATGGTTTCTGAGTTAATCCTTTACATAGGGCACAAGGATATTCCAGTCACTATCTGCTTTAAATAGCTTTCAGTATCCTAAAACCACACAAGCTCACGATCATCTCGACGATATTGAATCCTTCTTCTATGTCCTGTGTTACCTGATGTTCTTTTACAAGGGGCCAGGAGAGTCACACAAACCAAAGAACGAGCTTCTCGTCAAGTGGGGTAATGCTGATGCGACAATCGCGGTGGCCTCTAAGGAAGTATTCATTTTAAGGAGTACAATCAAGGGGACTCTGGGTGCGGTCTCTGAATTTTGGGGACAGACATGCAGGGATCTGCTCGACAATTTCCAAGGACATATCCGTACTATTATAGGCATCAAGGACCGTATTCGGGAGGGCGAAAGCGACATCACCCTCGAGGCGCTGAGATATGAAGGAGTGAACTGGTACAAGGAAATTCTGGCGCTCTTCAAGAAAGCTATTGCAGACCTTGGAGAAGACAAAGCACCAGAGGATACTGCTGACCCCCCTACTCAAGCCCTGTCACACACTACCGAGGCTTCCCGTCCTCAAAGCCAGCCCACGCCTCATACCAGAAGCCCCCCGCCTCCACATGCTGTTCTGACCACCAGGAAGTCTAATTGACTACCCGCGACTAGTAAAACCAAGATCTCCAACCCCAAGCCTGCCCCTCGCATTACAAGGAAGACCAATCCCCTGCCCGCATCTCACACCGCCAATGTCTCAAACCTAAAGGCACGTACAACAAAGCTGTCCAACCCCTTGCCAATACCCATGGTTCGCACGACTCGATCCTCTCGGGCCCGTGTCCCTCTGCAGCCCGCTGCAAACAGCGATAGGGTAAAAATGAATTCATCCCTTGGGAAGCTCGCTTCAGAGGATCAGCCAGATCAGGTCCCAGAAGTCAAACGGCGGCGGTCCACTCGTCTAGCCAGCAAGCCCACTAAACACGTGGTTCATACCTAGTCATCAATGCTTAAAAGAACTTGTTAAAGTTAGTTTCCTTGCTCTCATTTGCTGTCTATGATTTCCCACTTGTACCACGCTATCCACTGGCTGTTTGTAAAGTCTATATGCCGCTTATGCCCCTTAGTTCTCTATGTTTGTAAATGATCTAATTTCATTATATCTTCCTAGTTGATTCACTCTGGCAAAGCAGCATAGTTAGCAGCCATATGTCTGATACGGTGCTTGGTACCACCAGGGATATGTTAGGTGTCCTGCGAATACAAGGGAGCCACAAATAACTCGGTCTAGAAACTAATTTAGTGTAAATTTGACCTGCCTGTCGCTTCCGAAAGGTAATGGTCGTGTGGTAGCTTGAGACGATTGTCGAAGTCAGGGGAGAGTTCACAAATCATAATTCGTCCACCATCCCGAGTCCCAAGAATACTCTACTAGCTGTAGTACACTGTCAATTATCAGGTCCGTGGCCATCACTATTGCTGAGGCCTGGCAGCCCTGGCCCTGGCCCTATGCTCATCAAGCCAGTTTCCGCGACAATCTTCTCAAAAGCCCATCTCGGGTCTTCTCCCTGGGAAAACCCAACTTCAGACTCGCCAATGATCGTTGTGGCACGTTGAAATTCTAATTTATACTTCCAAGCATGCTACCTATTATATGAAATTCTGTCTAAATAATGATCTAGGGTTCCGCCAGACCAGCTACGACTCGTTGGACGATCAGGGCTATAATGGTTCATTGCGTCAGCTGACATGCAAAGGCAACGTCGTAACAGCTCAAAGCAAACTTACAGCAGGTGCGACAGTAATCGCGGGGCCTGGGGCAA
This sequence comes from Coprinopsis marcescibilis, assembly GCA_004369085.1. Classification (NCBI taxonomy): domain Eukaryota; kingdom Fungi; phylum Basidiomycota; class Agaricomycetes; order Agaricales; family Psathyrellaceae; genus Coprinopsis; species Coprinopsis marcescibilis. The sequence continues at coordinate 61,047 of ML210216.1, forward strand.
CCGGCAAGTTGGGGAAAGGAGCGGTAGGGCACTATTAATAGAGCTAGCAGTCAGACGAGATGGTGACGGTATGAATCAAGATTCAGACTTACAGAGTTGTCGAGATCACCCTGGGTCAGGCCGGGGGGGATGCTGGGAAGAGCGTTAAGGGCTGCAGGCACGGGAATGACGTCAGAGCAGTCGGTAAGACTGGCGAGGTCGAATCCTAGGACAGCCATCTTTGCCATTGCGGCGCGGTGCCGGGTGCGCACCAGGGCGTTGTTCGCTGTTTATTCGTTAAGAAATTCACACTTGTTGCATTAAGCGTGATGTTACTTACTAGCCATTTCTTGCCAGCGGCAGGATGTCCTTAATGGCGCGATTAAGGTTGAACAAAGTAAGAGTTTGGGTAGGCGTACCTTGGATCGCGAGCGAGGTTGTTATCTGCGCTCATGCGGAACTCACCCTGGATGGGCGAGAGAACTTCTGCGAAACCGAGGTTGGGACCAGATTGGATGGTTCCCTTGAGCGAGGTCTGTCACTGTATGAGCTTTTATTGACCGTGGCAAAACAGACCAACCGCACGGACCTCGATATAAAACTGGCTATCAAGAACCTGAGGGGTACTATCCAAAGGCGATCGCTAATTCATACCGGAGGTTCAGCACCCACTGTGTGAAAAATACAATACAATATACGCACGAAGATGTTAGCATTCAAGTTCTCCTGTGAGGAGATGGAATGAGCAGCCAGCAAGTCGACAGTATCATCCGCGCTGAGTCCACCGTCCGCCATGCGGCTCAAGATGGTAGTGACGCTGTCTGCCGGGCCTGGGACGAGTCCTGGTGGGGAGGCTTGGGAGGCATTGCTTCGCCCGGCTAGAAATTCGAGCTGGGGTGCGCCAGGGCAGTTGCTTTCGCCGACTGCGGCTGCGAATTGGATTCTTTGATTGTAGTTAGCGAATGATACGGTTGGTGTGTCGGAATGAGTAAGGGAAGGGGTGGGGGTACTTACAAGTCGCCGAAAGAGACTCCATGCTGAAGGCCAACGGCACGAAGAGCATCGACGGTGGCACCTAGTCCGCCATTCGCAGCTGACGTCCATTGACAAACGTTGAGTATAGGATTCAATCTCTTATAGCGGGCTTAATCTCACCAAAGGTAAGCTCAACGTCAGAGTGAGAGATGATGGATCCATCTGGAGTCTTGTCAGTTCCAAGAATTGAGTATTAGGGGGTGGTGGTTTACCTGCTCCTCCTCCACTGTTGAAGAGGACATAAGGTAAGTGCTTAGTTTATAGCCATGAATGTACTGGTGCGCACCCGAATTGGCCGGCGGCAGTCAAAGAACTGGAGATTCCGATGGCATCGTGGAATGCGATCTTGGTGGGGGTCAGAACTTTAACTTCGGTATATCGATGTACGGTATCAACGCACTCGGATGACCTATGATCATAGACTGACAGTGAGTACTACACAGTTCATAGAGAGGCGTTTTCTTACCTTTCGAACAGGGCTCTCTGCGTACCCATTGTAATTACAATCAATGCCTGTTAAAGGAAGTGTGCGTGAGTGAAAGACACATACCACACCTGGATCCCTGGTAGCTGTTGAGACCATTGGCGTCAACGATATACCGCGGCACAAATGTAAGAAAAGGCTTACAGCCCGGCCTGGAGGTTGTCCAGGACGTCAAACCAGACACAGCACTAAAGGTTCGAAAACGAAAGGTGCGTCAATTACCAGTGCATCGCATCTCCGTTCGCAAAGCACGTCGTCTAACCTGTGCGTTGGCGGTACTTCGACCGTTGGAGCAGAGAGATCCTCCCGTATCCTGAGGACGTGCCATGGCGCCAACAATAACCGCCAAAGTAGCAAAGATTATGAACTTCATGGCTTCAGTTGAAGAAGGTTGAGCGACGTTGATTGAAAGAGAATGTGTTTAGAAAGCGAGACAAACAAAGAGAGTTGGTGATGTTCCAACATAAAACACTCGAGGTTTTATACCTTTGCCTCAATGCAAAATTAGCAACTGAAGCCTGACGTATGATCACCATACTAAGCGGACGAGCTCCTAACCGAAATTGTTAGCACCGTTGAGGCCGTATGGGTCAACGGCAAGCAGGCAAGGCATTCCGTTACAGCTTTGACAGATAAACGAGCGTGGGTTGGTAGCTTCAGGTTTCGGCTATAGTCATACGAAAGCTATGGACGTGAGGTGCGGAATAAGCGGCAGTAACAGTGTAGCAACTGGAGCCTGGGCGCTTGCGCAGCTGGCTGCTACCGACCAATTTCAAATTGATCCCCTCCGACGGAGATATATGTATACGGCATCCATCACTTGGATATGTATCCAAGGTGTGGCTGTATGGACCTTCCCCGGGATTTCAATACATGTTTTAAACTGACAAAGCTGCCCGCCTCCTACAGGACGGTACAACCAATCGATCTCGAGTGTTAGAATGTACATTCGTCCAGCCCGGGCGACGGGAACACCGAAATGTGACATGAGCACCTTTTACTCACTGGCAAGCATCAGTCCTTACTTTCAAGCTGAGAGTTGAAAAGGAGAAAGAAGCACATACTGCGGTAGCTACAGATTATCGTTACAGTCCAAACGTTGGCCCGCTATGTAACCACCGGAACATTCCCTCAGAGGGTCAACACTTGCAATAACTCTGGTGGGTGAGCATTCCCTCAAGACCCGAGTCGGAAGGAGAGCGTTTCAGGGCTTAGCAGGTGCTGCGTATCACGGTTTGGATGATAGCATCTAACTGCTGAGTGAGCTCCAGAGGCTTCGATCATGGAGCAACCTACTGATGAGAGTCCCTGAGTGAAGAGACCTACTGTTGAAGGTGGAGCAAGCCTTGTTCCGAGATACAATAATAGGTCTTGACTATCTCGTTTCCAGGACCAATGTCGTGATATTTCGTTAGAAAGGGTTCGAAAAACAAGTTGTTAGTCGACTGCTGTTGTGTCGAGTTCCCATAGTTGTAATCGTATCAGAATGATTGGGCGAGGGGACTAGGTAACTAACGGCAAGGGATGGGAGGGCCGAGAAGCGACGCGTATTTATCTGGCACCCCCGGCCCCATTGAGTGATAACACTCGAGAGCCGGATGCTTGAAGCCGGTCAGAGAAAGGTTGAAATTGGTCAAAGGGTGAAGCTTCTGGGTACTCCTTTGAAATGCTCTGAAGCTCGTGACCATACTGCCTAATTGGCGACGGAGGCGATACAAGGGATGGATGAAAACGATGATGAATTGGGGCTCTTTGTTTCGTGCAGCCTTCTTTTGCCTCGATACTCCTGTAAGTCTTTAGTTTTTGGATCTGTATATTGAAATGATCAGGGGAAGGGTTGAATTTGCCATATGGTGCCCGTTAAGAAGGGAAGGTGTAGCGCCGTTGTATTCGTCAGGAAGATGATCTAGTCGTCGGACATATGTGATACATATTAAGAGAGATAATGTAATTCATGTCCGTGTCGTCGTAAGGGTCAACAAAAGTCCAAGGTCGTAGGTGTCGCATAGGTAGGGAGTAGGGAGGTAGGCGAGTGGATGAATGGGTAGATAGGTAGGTAGCACTCGGAATCATTTGATCACTACTTTCAAATATCCGGGTGTACTGCTTTGGAGTTTGGCTCAAGAATCGATTAAGAGTCTGGACAGCTCGACGTCAACGTCAACGCCCAACTCTAAATTCTCTTGCATATGCCCTCATCTTCTTAATCTGGCCAGGTGTAAATTCGTAAAGGCAGGAATCGGGCTTGTAGTCCATAAAGTTGGCTATCGGGGTTCTGTCAGCTACTGAGAATGCATAAGGCACGCTATAAATTACTCACTACCAGCCTTGACACCGCTCGCATTCGGACAGCTATTATCCACCACCCCGCACTGCCAAGCATACTCTGCCTGCTGGGGTGTATCGTCCACTCCATCGCCTTCCCCTTCGCAGCTCTGACCCTATTCACATCATACATATGTATTAGTCAAAGCGGAAGGGGAACATCGAGAGTCAAAACGAACCTCAAAGGTATGATAAAGCCCTAGCCAATGTCCCGCCTCGTGCGTCAACATCTTTCCTTCCTGTTCTCTATCGTTTCCGGGCAGCGTCGTCCACTTGATGGATATACCGTCAGGCCCCAGGTCCGGTGCTTGGTACTGCCAGGGATATGTGGCACGCCCGAGGGTTGCTTCCTCATCTTCCTGCAGGAAGCTGTGTTAACAGAGTGAGTTTGCGAGTTGAAGCGACTGGACACAGAGAAAGGACATACCCGCTGGTGTAGACGTTCAAGGTATCGGCTCCCCCTTGTCTGAGGTTGCTCTTAAACTCTGCGTCCGATGATCTGTAATGAGTTGAGTGATAAGCTTGAGACCCTGGATTATCAACACTCGGGAGGATATACCACTTACTCGTCGATCCCTCCTTCCCTAAAGTAGTACTCGTCGATCGTATGCGTCACTTTACGAAGCTCGAAGTGGATGTTGGCATGCTTGAAATTTTTGTTGAGGTTCTCAACTTGCGAGCGGATCTGGTGGTGCCTAAAGTCGCCATCCGACTCAGTATCATGCGCGGAATGAAGAGCGAAAAGGGTGGAGGAGAAGCCGTAGGATACGAGGATGACGATATTTGAAGCCTGGCCGCAGGATAGAAGGACTCACCGTACCCAGCCCCCTTCCCAAGTCTTGTTTTCTGCCACGACGTGAAAATTGACGGGAAAGACAATCCGCTGTCCATCTTCCTCCTTCACCCGATGGTGCTTCCCGCGGTACTTATGCTCCGCAGTCGCACGTTCTCTGGGCGTTGCATGCGTCCTGCAGACGTTCAGGCTGTAAGAGATAGCGGTGTGTAAGTAACAGTCGTATGGATGACTATATAAGTCAGATTGTCGAAAGCGCGGATGGACAAGGGCGATTTAAGAAGTAAAGATCAACGGCGACTCACCCAAACTGCACGCCCTCAGAGGCAGATCCTCGAGAATTAGAGTTGAGAGCGGTTTCGCCGAGCTTGAGAGTTGCGGGTCTGTACTTGTTGAAGTGGAACCCGAAGCCTGCGCCTGGAGCGCCCTGAACAAGCGAGGGCCCGGATTCGAGAAGGAAACCCAGCAACGCAATATGAACCGACAGCTTCATCACTTGGAAGCCTGATTGGCGCGGAAGCAGAGTGTCAGCGCTGTACTGAAGCTTGAGTGTCAATGTCGCCGAGAAGGTTTAGAGGCAGCGTAAAGATGGACGAAAGGGAAAGAGGACAAAGTTCAAGTGGGCGTCGTCGATCGCAAAGAGCCTGGCTCATTAAAACTGGGCAAGGGTTGGGCAGTGCTGTGCATCTGTGAGCGTGGATTCCCTTTTCACAAGCACTCCATCATGTTGCAGCTTGGCGTCGAGCTGCGACGCTGATTGGTTCGAGGCTCTGCGGGATGACACGCCCGTCGCGGAGAAACTGTCCAAGCCATCTTGGCGTGATTAGCTTTAATCTGCGCACAGACCACTCTTAAGGGACACTTCCTCCGAGTCTCCCATCATGTTTTGAAGAGGGAAACCTTGACGATCTCGTGGTCCGGAACGCACTCGCTCACAGTTCTTAACAGTAGTAACTGAACATATCTCTTTTTTTCTTCAAGAAACACTGTATTACTACTAATAATACGAGGAATACGCTCTCTGCCTCTGGCGGGTCTAATTTAATCATAAAACAGCCTTTGTAAGTTAAGAGCTATTAAACCAGCTCAAACCCCAACCCCTCCCAATGAGGAACAGTCTCAGGAAATTTCGCACAAAACCTCTTCACTCTCACCTTCGACGCATTTACAAAATCTTGCCCAAGCGACTCCCTCTCACTCCATGGCCTAAACAGCCTCACCGGCATCTCCACAACCCTCCCCAGCAATTCCTTAATATCTCCCATATCGACCATATGCTTCTTAAACTTGTCCGGCTCCGTGACACACCTGAAATGAACCTCCCATTCCTGCAACTTCTGCAGCAACAGAACCAGCACCGGGACGACCGGAAGCCCCTCCACCTCGTTGACCTCCCCCTCATTCAAGTACGGCAGGGACATAACTCCCGGAAGTAAAACATCAACCTTGCAAAAACGTCCCGTAAAATTCGGGGGCAACACGGCGTGCTGCGGGATAGCACGGAACAGAACGCGATATGTCGCAGTACGGTCTACCACTGCCTCCATGTAGAACTGATTGTTCCGATTAACCATTTTTCTCTTGATGAACTCTTGGTCGACAAGGGAACCAGGAGGAGGAAAGACCAACACCTCCAAGTCCTGTGAAGGGTCAGGCCCTCATTTCAGTAACCTTATTCGTACTTTCGATGCCCGGAAGCCTAAAAACTTGGCGAACGTACCTCTGGAAGTCGCCTATTCCCGTACAGCTGGTATCCCAGACTCCCCAAAAAGGCGCAACGAAAGCCCGATTCGCGGAGAGTATTGACGACGTCCCGTGCGATGGTCATCAATATCGAGTTGTAATTATGGGGTCCAGTACCTGGTTTTGGTGGTAATTGTATCGAGCTCGGCACAGGAGCAACAGAGGGTATCAGCTTGGAAGAAGGCGGAGGGACGGGAATGAGAGGGTATAGTGGTGCCGCAGAAATACTGACAGGGACCGAGCGTCTTTCAGTCGTAACAGATACTTGGTTGCTCTCAACTGAGTCCGGGCCAGCCCTCAACTCTTGCGAAGCTATTGTCGTTTTTTCGCGTAGGCTCTCAAACTGCTCCCGCGGCAGATGGGGGAACGCGACCTGAAGCTTGGCGAGCTGCTGGTTCGCATCCGGAAACCACTTCAGGGCGACGTTGAACTCGCTCCAGTTCCTGACCTTGAAGAAAGCCAGCCAAGCGTTTAACAAAGCAATTCTTGAGCGGTGCGTTTCCTTGCAACTTGCCCAGGCATTCAGTTGCACGAGGAGAGCGTACGCCTGTGTGATATTATGGAATTCGAGGGGAACAGTGCGCGGGACAGGCTCTACCGCGGGGGGCACAGCTGTTGATGTAATGCGCGTACTGGAAAGTGATTGAATTGCGGGATGGCGAGCTTTGATTGTATTGGGGATGCGATCTGGTGGAGATGTCGAATGGACGCTGAGTGGGGAAGGTATTGGTATTGACTGCGTTTCTGGGACGCTGGAAACGAGCATGGAAGTGCTGAGTGTGTTGGGAGGTAACTGCGGTGCGGAAGTTTGAGATGTAATTGCCTCAGGTTTACGATCCGTTACGCGACCAACTCCTGGCGGAGCGCGTAGACTGCTTTGGAGAGCTGGCGGAGACCCGAAGGAAAGGAATGAAGGAAACTGAATTTTTGGGATTTCGCTGGGAGCGGCAGAAGGTGTCAATCGCTGCGGTATGTCGACCCTCGGCTTTGGACTCGACGATGATATGCTCGTGTTCTTCCTAATCAGCTCCAGGTTGGTGGTACGGCTGACGGCCGCGAGCATCACAAGCTGCTCTTTCGCACGGGGGAACGACACCAAGGCGAGATTGAATTCCGTCCAATCTGGACGACCAGCCTGGCCGCAGATTACTTCGACTGCTTTTGTGATATCTTTCGTTATCTTCTTCTCCGCTGCCCTTTCCTTTGGGGCACCTGTTGCCCACTGTTCCAACAAAGCCAAGAATATCCAGGGCCCTGGCATCACGGGGAACGTATTTACGACGATACGTCGCGCAAGGTCAACGGTAAATCCTTCCATGGCTTTGACGGACAAAAACTGGATGGTGCAGGATCTGGTTTCAATCTCGGGCACCTCCTTTGCCTGGAAGGCTATCGTCGCGTCCTTCACTGACGGTGATGAAAAGTGGACTGAATCCTTTGCGAGAATCATGGCAGCAAGTTCCGGAAAGCGGAGTTTAGGGTCGCGATGATCGACCACCACCACCAGCTCCTAAAGGTAATCATGAAACACCGCTATTACAGTACGTGCAGTAGCTCACGAACCTTCAAAGCATGATATCCTGGATAAAGAAGCCCCAATCCAGGGTTCCCAATTAGCGCCGCTTGCACGTTCAAATTGTTCAAAAGAGGAAAAAGGACTTGGGATGCCTTTGTCCTAATCTTCCTGTTTAGCTTTTTCTTCGATCCAGACATGGGTGTGACCGTTTGGATGCAACGTGCACACTGGTGTGCGATGTGGATTATGTACCTCAGGCTTCAAGGAACCGGAGAAGGCCGAACTTTCAAGCGCCTCCGCAATCGCCGCTTGATTGAATCCAGCGACGCACGGGCCCCCTGGTTACAGGTCCAATCGTCGTGCATCCCTGTTTATGTAACGGAAAGTGGTTTGACAAAGCTTCAACCGATTGGAAAACATTTAAATCAAACCGAATTATTTCAATCCCGTCTTCAAGCTTCAAGGCGAGGCTTATCGACTAAAGTACTGAGTATCACAACATGCCACAGCGAAATTCGAACGTGCAGTGGCCAGTCGCCATTAATTATCCCTAGTATCTATCGTTCCGAGAGCTGATGCATTCCTGCCTATGTAGTTTAAACAACAGGCGGTCAGTGAGCACACGAATACTGTACAGCAAGGTACCATTAATACCATTAAAACGAACCCAAATCAGGTACACAAAGGATTCATCTTCAAACCTAAACACCATCGGATCCTTAATCAGCATCGTCTTGCCCCTATATGGGTCGACCGGACTCTCATACGCAAACTGAAGCTTCAACCCAGCCTTGACCAAGTCTCCCAACACCGATTCCACCGACGTCCTCGGCGTAAATTTATAGAACACAAAGCCGACAGCGCGCAATGTTGCCGCATCACTGCAGATTGCACGCTGGCGAATGATGTCGACGATTGTCTTTTCTCCCAGTTTGCTCGTGCAGCGTAGTCCCCAGTTGAGGAACTGTAAACGGGACCAGGGGATTTTCGATTCGACTTTCCCCTCCGAGTCCAGCGGAATTAGGGAATTGAAGAATTGGTCGCCAGAGAGGGTCGATAAGGGTTTCGAAAGATATTGCTGAAGAAATGGGGAGTACAATCTCGAGAATTTACAAGGACGCCCCAATGTTCTGCAACGCTGCAAGGACGCATACATTCATTTCATTCATCATTTCCTCAGCCTTCCCGGATAACGCCAGGAAGTCGGCCAGTCCCATACGAACACCGAAAACCAGGCGAGCAGAGATCAAGGCTGGAGCCTTGATACGTTTGAAGAAACGACCGACACCTGGATCGTCGAGAGGGATCACAATAACAAGGTGCTGGAGCCTCGTGTGTATGCTTCTAGAGTTGACTTCCCAGTTCACACTATGTGGCACATGACTGAACCTGATCCATTGGAGCTGCGATCCAGCGTTAAGGATGTTGACAATGTCGTCGAAATTACCGCGCCCAAAGGCACAGCCGTCCAAGATGAGGTGTGTCAAACGCTTCAAACCCCCACTGTTCAGGAACCGTGGATATCCAGTGAGAGGTTGAGTGGTGTCAAGGCAAAGAAACAGGCGACGCATGCCACTCTTTGCCATTGGGTCCACGACTTCAATCCACGCGTTGACGAGCGGGTGCGACATGCCTCCAAGAGCGATCCTCCAAGAGAAAGACCTGAGGGCAGGTAACTCGTCCAAAGATTTCAGGAGATCGGTGAGTTGCCATTCTTGATGTCCGCATTGCCCAGCCGTGACAGTGATGTCAAGCGTTTTCCACCGCTTGCAAGCCTCCCAGAGCTTAGTTTCCGTCAGTTGTTCGTAAATCACGTTCCCGGAGTCAGAGTCTGACGCAAGAGACACAAAAACAGGCATATCCCTCGAAGGCTCGAGACACTTGTCGACCAGATCCCGCACAAGCCTTTCAAGTAGCTCACATTGGCACCCCTTTTCTGCCAGTTTACGAACAGTACTGCAGTGGCGGAGGTGAATGGTGGTAAGGTCGATGTTTCGCCAGAAGACTGGTGAATTGTAAACAAGGTTGCGGAATCGGCGACAGACTTGAGGTAGTTGAATTGAGGCAGCGACGTCGATAGTTCCAGTGACAGTGTACTGGGAGGAGGGCTCGAGAACTTTCAGAATTGAAAAAAGAATATCGTCTTGCAGTGTGCAAATGGGCGCAGGGTGAGCGAAAACCGGTATATCTCCAGGAGACTGTCCTAAGCGTGAAACCTGAGTAGAGAGCATTATAAAGAAGTTTCAGACATTCAGGTAAGAGGTAGAAGAAAACAATTGTGTGCCACCCCATCGCAGCTGAGCGTGCCACCAGTTGGGTACCGAGCTTGTCACAACCATCCGAATCAAGCACGGCCAATCTGAAACCAAACACCAAAGCAAATTATCGCAGATTTCCTTTTTCAGGCACTCGAAATGGCTTCGACATCGTCCTTCAAAGCAAACGGCTTCACTGCTCTACCAGTGTCCTATTCGAAATCTACTACGCATTATCTCTATGCCAGAGTCCACGTATCAGCCGGGAAAAAGGATGCCAAATCACAGAAGCAGCGGCAGCAACTTCCACCGGGGCGCACACTATTCCTGGTCAATGTCCCACCAGATGCGACCGAGCGCGAGCTAGTGCTGCTCTTCAAACCCTGTGGGGCTGTAGAAAGGGTTATCTTTGACTTTGAGGCGAAGGAACTGCAACAGAACGTGGACGAAACCGATAGCGAGGAGGAGGATGATATGGATGTTGAGGAGGAAGCGGAGGTGGGAGACGACGAAGATCAGCAACAGTCTCAAAAGCGACAGAAAATCGTCAAAGACGAACCACCGAAAGTTTCTGAACTTCCTTCACGGCCGCACCGGACGATACGAAAGACAGGTCGTACGGCATATGTTATATTCCTCGACGAATCCTCTCTGCAACGCTCGTTATCCCTCTCATCAAAAACACGGCCCTGGCCTTCTTCGTCGGAAGAACCATCGGGTCTGGCGCACTACACCACAATATACGAGAACCTGCGACCGCCATTAGACAGCATCCAGGAACATGTCGATAGTTATATGGAGCTGTTCGAGTACAAGCAGGAGAAGGAGAGGAGGAAGTCGAAGTATCGCAAAGGCGACGCGGTCATGGACGAGGATGGGTTCACGCTGGTTACGAGAGGTGGAGCCTACGGCAAGACGCTTGGTGGTGGTGTTACCGTTGCTACCAAGCAGTTCCAACGGTCTGGGACCGCCTCAAGGAACCGTCCGCAGAAGAAGAAGGAGAAGGAAGGTTTCTATGCGTTCCAGAAAGCCGAGAAACAACGCAGCGGTAAGTGTCTTATGGCAACATATGTTGGGTTTACCCAGTGCTTAATGTTTTCCTGCAGAGCTCATGGACTTGAAACAGAAGTGGGAGGAGGACAAGGCCAAGGTCGAAAAGCTCAAGGCGTCGCGAAAGTTCAGGCCGTATTAGCGATATGCGTCAGTTGCTTCAATTGATTATACATCCACGCTATCTCGCCTGTTTCTTTTCGTTGTGATGTTTGTTCACGAGCCTTTGGTGGCCAAGGCGAAACGGTAAAGGATGTGCAATCGCGGGCTGACTCCAAGCCATATCCTCGTAAGCTACCACGCGAGCATATCTCTCGGAAGCGACAGGCAGGTTCCAACTAGCACTAAATTAGTTGCCAGACCGAGCTCTTAGTGGTTGTCTTGCGGTCACAGTAGGTAGTTGTCGGTGTTCAACCACCCGGTAACATCATAGGGATGGGTGGTGTAAGCCCAGTAAAGAGAGGTCTCAGACAGACTCGGATGCGCTCGAGCACTGCATGGCTGGTTCTTTCTATGCCCAGATAATACATTTCTTACAATGCGCTTCGTCTCAGTTTTCGGCCTCAGTTTGAATTTGAAAAACATTCTGATTAAAGAAAGGTAATAGGCCAAAGTAGGTTAAAAATAAAGCAAAACAGATACAAGTAGCCGCCGCCGACACAATCCATACTTGTTTCCGTCTAATAATTATGCAGAAACCACAATCTCGATTACAAGCGCAAAGGAGCCGCTACTAGATACAGATGTCGCAGCTTTGATAAGCGTAGCGGTAATACAGACGAAGGAGACGATCGAGCCGAGTCTTAGCGAGCCGTTCTGGCGGACAGCCGAAGTTTGCACTCGCAGCGCACGTATGCTCATTATCGTGGCGAGGTTAGGGATGATACCTTGAGCGTATATATATCCGCTCCCATATATGACAGATAAGTGTTCCAGCACTCAGCAACTGGGTGCTTTCCTCCTCGTTTCTTGGCCATGGTAACAAGGCTATATAATGTAATGATCAAAACGAGCCTAAAAACGTAGAAAACTGACCTAAAACAGGTGGTCTAGCTTTCCGCCCTCGCCCCTACAGATCACTGTACCACCACACAACACCTGGGTGCCTGCCTCTCATTTCTTAAATGCGACAACTAAACTATATGGCGATCAAAACGAGTAGAAAACTGCGGCGAACTGACTATTTGGTGCTTTTGGTATCCACAGAAGCCACTAGGTTCAAGACCGATGCTCCATCATGACACCGTCATTATCCCTTGAAATCAAATACATTACATTCCACTTCGATACATAAAGGCGGCCGAGTTGCGCTTTTTTTTTCAGCCTATTTTGGTCACTAGTGTCGCATCCCTCTCCTCCGCCCTTCCATTCGTCATGATCTTCGCCAACGTCTTCTTCGTCATCGCCGCTGCGGGATTTGCTACCGCTCAAGCTTCTGGCCTCCCTCAATGTGTTCAGGCGTGCAGCTCTCAAACGGCCCCAGCCAATGGTTGTGCCAGCTTGTGAATTCCGCCAAACTTTCAGAACGCGCGTTTCGATTGCTCACTCTCCCTCGCAGCTTTGACCTTCCATGCACTTGTGCGTCTGCCCAATTCGCCATCGACTCCCATGCTTGCTTGCTTGAAAACTGCTTGCCTCAGGAATTGGCTTTCGGCGAACTGTTTCATCAGGCTCTATGTAGTACGTGAACTCCACTTTCGTTGCGAAATCACGTCTAAAGCCTGTCGTTGTATGCAGAGTCCGAGGGCATACCAGCCACTGGCACCCCTGGGCCTCCGCGTAACGTCTCTGGACCTCGTCCATCTGCAAAGGAGAGAAGCCGAACCATTGGTATTGCTGTGGGGAGCTCCCTGGGCGGGTTATTCATCATTACAGGCATTGGCTATCTTTTCTGGCGCAGGAGACGAAGAAGGGCTCGAATGGATAGATCCAAATCACCCGGCAACATTTCGCCTTTCGTCATTTCTACGGATGGCTTTGTGATCTCAGCAGAAGCCCTACCAGCGATCCCACCAATGCGTATGGTGAATCTGGCTCCTGTGATCAAACAGCGGGATGGTGGCCCTTCCAAAGCGGCATTTGTCCCCCTCGACGATACACCCATACAGCCGCGCTCAGACTCGAGGAATGTAGAGGTCAATGCATCCGTAGCAGATCCCCAGGTGGCAGTGAATACTGTGCAGATGTGGCATACAGATAGTGAAGTTCGCCTCCAGCCCGCCCAGGTTCAGACACAAACAGTGATAGAAGAGCTCCCTCCAGAGTACACTGAGTTGCAGATGGAACAATAAATTAGAGTTTTTACCTGCCAAAACGAAGAGGGCAGGGCAGTACAGGTACAAACAAGAGTCCCGAGTCGAGTCCCACCCGGGAGATTCAAGACTTTATTTTGAAAGGGATAAATGTATCATACAGCACTTTCCTGAGTGCGCGGAATCTACGAAGGATGTCAGCGACGGAAAAATAGTACAAGGCGTTCAGCCCACCTTTTCCTGGTTAACATCCCTAGACGATTCGATCACCCCGTCCTTCTCATTAACCTCAGGCACCGACTCCAATTTCCCAGCCCCAAGCCACCTCTTTCCAGTTGCGCCTTCTGGTTCGAGAAGTGGAAGCGGTCCGATATCACCACCAAGCTCACGGAAGATGGATTCCGCAAAGCTCATGCCATCCAAGCGAAGCTCCAACGTGCCGCCCTCAGTTATAGGTCTAGAGCTCACAGTTATATCTCCACTAGACGTTGTATAATTGCTGCCTTCCTGGCTACTACCTGTGACCACGGCAAACTTGGACACTGATGTGATATGGTGAGACGAGCTGGTGTCGTCTGTGCGTCTGTTCCATGTTCTCAGCTCGAGGAGGAATCGAGCAGTGAGAAGGCCGGAGAGTCTGATACGCATTCGTGGGTAGGTGTGATGAGATATTGGTAGAAATAATTCAATGATTTAACTCACGGAAGCTTGAAACTGTTGAGAGGTCTAGCGGTCTCTCCCCAAATTCCCTGTCGTGCCAACGTAAATCAGGGAATTGGACGATGAGCGAAGCAATCTCACGAGATTCGCAATGGCAGTCATTATAGATAACGCAAATACAGCGCTGAAACACATGCCACATAGTCAGAGGCCTGGCGAAGCCTAAATAGAATCTACACACCTAATATACATGAGTCCTGCGGAATATTATACTTAGTAAGCGAAGCTCGATACTATGTTCATGGGTACTGACCTTGGGAAAAGATGACATAGTTCAAGGAAGCCCTTGGGTTTTTCCAGAAATTCACGTCCTGTCTAACCGTTTTCCACGCACGTGCGGCAGCCAAGACGAAAGCGAGAGCTTCAAAAAGAATCATTAAGACTGCAACCGAAATACCAACTTCGGATCTTCATCAGATACAAATATTCTGCTTCATGAGACGAGCAGAACTCTCACTTCTGGAGAGCCGAGAGCGTTAGAGGCCACCATTCCAGGATTTAAAAATGGTACTCACGTTGACGAAATTCGTGGCGTTGGACATCTATTGAACACTTCGCTCACCTACAAAGAAGCCCAGCATGATTTGCTATCAGCGATAGCCTCAAGGAAACGATGAGCAGGACTCACGATGCGCGCTATCAGTGTGCTGACCCCGACAGTTCCTAGAGTATATTTCACAATTTTGTTTCGTTCGTAAATTGCAAGGGTTCGCAGCCCCCATACAGCTTTAGGATCGGAGCAGAATGATGTTAATCAGTAAAGGAAGGTGTTGGAAGATGCGGAAGTGAAACCTAATATGCCAACGTGGCCAAAGATTGCCAGCACCCCAGAGACGGACCTAACAGCCTGACAACTACAGCAAACGTTAACCCTTTGCGACCTGAGCCTAGCGGAGAGTTTCTCACTTCGTAATGCAAGTCGTATAAGCGAGGATTTGCAACAAAGAGGTATCAGAGTCTGACCTCAAGTTTTATGCCTTCAGTCCTGTAAAACAGGTAGATCGTATTTGCCACAAGCGCATAGCGGCAGAAGACGTAGAAGAAGGTGGTCATCTTCTTCCAATTCTTCCAGATGTGCTCAACTTCCCTGGGGAGAGTCAAGAAATAGTCGTAGTACAATATGACTGGTAAAGCCGAATTAGCGAGTGCGATAACATTACATGGGTCGACTCACCGATGCTAGCGAGCTGAATGCCATACTCTGCCCTGTGAGCCAAGGGAGGCCGGAGACCATTCTCGTCAGCGGACTAGACGTGCCTTTCAAACCGTAAGCATACCGCTTGAGGAACAGCTTGAGGAGCAAAGTTGGATCAAATGACATGGTAAAGAGCCAGGGGAACTTAGCTCCGAGGACACGATGGGCCGACTGGTGCTGTCCTTTATACAATGCATGGGCAACGCCGTTCGTCGATCATTCAGGGCGAGAAGCTTGGTCTTCTTCTTCTGGGGATATCTATCAGTGAGCGAAAATGAAATCGAATATGGACAATTATCCCACCGATAAGATTGAGAAGGCGACAGTTGAACGGGCTTCCGATATGAATCCGATAAATTGAACACTCGTCGTTCCAAAAGAAAATCAATTCATGATCGGCAATCATCAATGTTCATCTGCTCCCCGACTTTTATCTCTGCTCTCCAAAAGATCCGAGCGTGTATTGCGACAACAACGCCCACCAACACAGAGCTGTAAGATATAACTCAACATAATGCGTAGAGCGTGGTCGGTAATACCCCATGATTCTCGCCGGCGACGGTCGAAGGAAGGCACATAGAAGCCTTGGAAGGATCATGCGCAATCACGATCACGATGGAACCAAACTCGATATGTTCCCAACCACCCATTTTCTTCGACTTCGAGCTGTACTAAGTTCTAACAGAGGTGATTAACCGTTTCATGAGACTGTGCTAAAGATGATCCATACCAGCAATCCCGAGTGCCAACAAAGAACCTTTTCTCGAAGCAACCTTCCATAAGACTATCCAACGGTGTCCTTTTTACCGTACTAGTAGAGCCTGTGCGGTGCGATGTTAAAGCGTGGGCGACGTAACAAGACCGCGTGCTTGAGAAGCGAGAAGTGTTATCGGAGCAAGTCTCGGTGTCAAACGCGATGAACAATACGAGTTCGCGGCACAGAGGCGGCAGGCCAGCTTTACTGTCTGTGAGATCGATTTGTGTTGTGTTTTTCCATCTGTCCACTCAGGTGAAACAACTAGCGCATCCGAATGACCCAGGTCCCAGTGGTCGACAGCGTTGGATGTGGTACGTTGAGGTGCGGCCAAACCAAAGTTGTGATTGCACTGATGATGACTGCGTCGTCATCGGAGACGGAAGGGCCCAGGCCCACACGGGGCCCGATTGCTATTTGCATGGCCCTTCCGATCCAAATAAATACATACATACCATCTTATCTTATCTTTGCTCGAAACTGAGATAAGACGCTTGAAAGCTTGAATTATTCTACTGTTCATGTACTACCTTGCGCGAACCTCTTCGTCTACATGAACTATTCGCGATATAGAGACAGAAATTCCAAGAACAGGACTCTGTGGTATATTTGAGAGCGAGAAGCTTTCTATTGCAGTATTTTGCGCTGCATTGAAATGAATTGAGGGGCGTCTTGAGGGAGAGGCGAAAGTCATGGACGATACTGGTCCGATCACCCCTGACTGAGCTTGCTTTTGTGCAATAGCACGTAGGTGCAAAACCATCCTTGCTGTCAGAACTCCGTAGGCGATGGTTCTAGGTCTACAGCTATGTTAGGCGAGGTCCCGGATTGAAATATGCTTTGCAACTCACGTTGCCATTATCCACTTAATCGTATCCTACACAGATGTGGCAGCGTTTCAGAAGGAGACTTCGGATCACCGCTTGGTACGCACCTGGCCAGCGTAGATCAACACAGCCGAAATGACATCCATCACTAAACATCGCACACCCACACCTTGAGACAGAATCCGCAGTGGACCTTATTACTACGCACCAACGAGGGCATAGAAGTAAAGCATGCCATCCCTAATGAACGATGTGAGGAGAGCGCTCTTGAAGTTTCGATACTTCTTGTGGATGATCACGAATGTGATGATGACCAAAACTTCGGACAGTGGACTTGAATGTCAAACTTCGGGTTATATTACAGGACGGCACGTACTGATCAAGGATGCCACAGATATGATGAAGGAAGCCCCCATCAAGTTGCGATCTGCCTCCAGGGGCAAACAGTGAATTGCTTCACCCAGTCTTATTGTTCGAACTGAGGTGTTGATTTCAATGGACTGATGAGAGTGTCATGTACCGAGAGGACTACTCACATCCCAACCCGCTCAAGTATTTTACTTGTACAGTGATCACCGATGACCAGACCGCCTGTGTGCTCGTTGGTAAGCTTCTGGAGTAGCCGAGACTATAGACAAACAGACCAGGTATTGTATCAACAAATAAATACCCAGTAGCTTGCTCTTGTGCGAGAACGCGTAAACCTGGTAGTACAAAAGGGCTAATATTAATCGCGTTAGCGCGTTCGTTTTGCCACGGAGGGTTTCCCCTATGCGCACCTTCGCTCATCGATGCATTAATCAGGGCAGTTACTGTTTGTATACGTTGAGATTCAATATCGGTGGGAACGTCTGGGTGCCTCCCTTACCCACTGATGCCCTGAAAGTCAGGTTGCAGCCCTGTAATGGCTTCGTAAGCTACCCTGCAGCACCTCTGGCCTTCTTTCCGTGGTACTGGCAAAATGAATGTAAATCTCACCTCGACGCTCAGTTGAAGCATAAAATTGACTGTATATGGAGCCAGGTAGTCAGAAGTAGGTAACCAACCTCGACAGGTGGCACTCACAGGATGCGTTGAACATGAGATGCAATGGTACCGTGTATCTTGAGAGAAAGAACAAGGCTTTGACAATCGAATTGGGACTACTCCATACGTAGTCGACCTCCTTCGCAAGCGTCTCGAAATAGTCCAACCACTGAAGACCATCGATGTTAGCTGAGATCTGACCTCTGGAAACCTTCGACAAATGACTCGCTCGTACTAAGCCACGCCGCCGCAGACGCAACTGGAAACTCAAAAATCCGAGTTAATATGACTCGAGACGGGCACAGGTCAGCTGAAGGCTCACCTATGAACTCCTATAAAACAAGCGGTAGCGCATGTTAAACCCGAACTTAAATCAAATACACACACACACATATATATATATATATGCACATACTTTGGTGATCCTCCCGTGCCTCAGGCTTGTGGCGACCTCTAACTGACTTATTCGCTGTCCCATTGCTAAGCTTCCGCCAGACATCTTGTCTCCCCGCCTTCAATTGTTGTCCGTACCAATATAGCGTCACTGTAGCGTCACTGCTCGTCAGGGGACTTGTAAATGAGGTAGATACAGGGAGAGGGAAGGGAAGAACCACCCTGGCAACCTACCCGTCCCGTTTATATGCCCCAACCTCTAACAATAGATGGATTGAACTTACCCATCCACCGCCCATCGAGATGCCCCAGCAGAATCAACAGTTGAAATGACCTATTCTGAGACAGTATGCGTAATATCACCAACACCGTCAACAAACACCCATCCTTCCTCTGATCCCTTTGCTTTCTTCCCAACCGGTGCTGTGAGTGCAACTTGAAGCCGTCGCTGGAAACAGCGTATGGAGCAGCTCGGGCTGAGGAATAACTTTGATTAGATCCTGAGTTGATGTTGCTCCAGATTTATGCAACGTTGCTGAGCCGCGGAATGCCCGTGGGTGCGTTGTGGGCGCCTATTTGATATGTGAGCTGGATGACTACAGGGATAAGCAGAATCCAGGCTCGCCAGGATGTCGTTCATTGAAGGCTCACTGTACTGCGTGCGTACTTGCCGCGTCTGAACTGGAGAAATGCTGCATCTGCACATATTGGCTCTCTCGCCCCATTTGTAAGCTTAGCATCAGAATCCTTCGCAGCTTTGATTCCGAAACCAGCCCGAGGAATGATCAAATATCCTTGTCGATATTCACGGAACAGTCGCTGCGGTCAAGCCCAGTTAGGCTTGACATTGAGCTAAGATGGCTTGTAGGTACCCAGTACTGATGAGAGTAATTGAATGAATATCAGGTAAACCTTGGAGGGGCCTGAGCGCCGACTGTTTAAGGTGACTGCGCCCATACCAAAGTGGCCTATCAGATCGCAAGGCTATACAAGGTTCAACGGTCGTCACAAAGTCCGCAAAATAGGTTAAGGTTCCATGACATCATGCCAAGTCGGCCCGACTAATGTTTTACAGGGTCGTAAATTGATCGTGGAGGACCTTCACTGAGGAGTAATGGGAGAACACGGCATATGTGAATTTCGACAGCCGTCTATCCAACTTGCTCCACATACCGTTTCCCGACCCCAACCGTCATTACCTTCATAAGACTCCCAGCTCATGCATCTAGTGCCACGAGTACCGTGTAGGACCCCAATGAAGAGTAGCACGTCTCTCATCTCTTTTGCGCAACCTGCGGGCGAAAAGGCACTGACATCGGGTGCTAGGCAGAAGGCCTCAAATGATCTACATCCTTTGAGGTTAAAATAATCGTACTAATGTACCCCTACTGACAGAATGACAGGCCTCCTGTGTAATTTCAAACGACATGAGCTCACTTCCATTCAGTGCGGGTGTCCGGAATGTCCGAGGATGTTTGATGTTTCTGACAGATCTATCATCCTCAGGGCCTCATGTCTCCCCAGAGCTCCAAACACGACCCTGGTCTGAGAGTCGCACAGAAAGCATTGAATGTTATATTCAAAGGCTCGTGTGTACATGGCTTGAGAGATAAATCTATTCAGCCCAGCTATCATGACTGAACTCGACAACAGCCCATTGGCGTCGAATTTCGATGAAGAATAATAAGGCAGTGCGCGGCCGTGGCCGGGACGCCGTGACCGGACAGCTTCTCTTCACCATCCTGAATGTTGTTCACATCCCAATCTTTCTTCTTGACATGATGCCGTTGAATCAATTGAGTCTAATGATAGATGTCAGGTATGCCAGAGGCCCCAGACAGTACATAACTCTGATTGTTCTCGTTTCTAGGCTACATACCCTCCGGGTTAAGCTCCCTTCGCCAGGGTCGCGACTTCTTCTCTCACCGGTACACTGAAGAGTCCATATACACGACAGGAGAAGAATCTCAGGCTCTTTTCTATCTCTCCCCATCCCCTTTGCAGTAACATTCGCCCGTCGTGCTGCAAGCCTGAGCAGCAAGCAGGCCTTGCTTTGTGGACGCCCTACTATCGCTTATATAGCTCTCAAAATGTCACTGCCGTCGACGTTTATTTTAAGCGACATTTTGGGGCCCTTGGTTGAAGGGGCGAGGAATGGAATAATTACAAAGGTACGTGGCTTTCTATACCCAAGATGGGCTGGTAAAGATTGACGGTTTAATAGCAATTTATTCGTACGCATTATCCTCCCTCCCGAGCACTCATCAACAAAATCTAAGATACTTGTGTCGTTTTAGTGGCTTCAGCAGTGGTATGGGTATGTCGCTCACCGATGAATCGTACTAGAGCGACCAAAGCTGAAGGAGGACATTAGTGGCTCGATTACTTTGAAACCTTGCAGAAGGAGGTGGACCTGGTGTGGGGCAGTCAAACATCCCTCGTCAAGATTCTTTTCTTCCTATCAAGATACTCTGTCCCAATACACCTCGGGTTCAACAGCTCATGTACGTCCGTCATTAACTCATTGGGGGCTTTATCCGACGCAAATGGTCTTGCTATCGAACAGTTAGTTTCATGATGAGAATTGGAAAACAGGTTCGGATACACGCTGGTTTAAATTCGGTCAAGTCTGAATATATCTATCGCAACAGCATTGTGCAGTCGCGTTCTACGGCAGCGTTGGTAAGTCCAACCAAAGCTCTTCTGTATCTCATGGGCTCATTATCTCTTCGCAAGTCTCCGCACTGTTCAACGGAACTGTGAGCGAAGGTCAGCATCAGATGAACGGCTAAACTCAAAGGATCCGAGCTGAAGTGGTTTCAATAACAGCTCTTCTGTACTACCAAGTCTACGCCTTCTCCCACAAGAACCCTATCCTGGGGATTTATCTTGCCGTACAATTCGCGGTGCGTTCAGATACTCTTTCAGTCGGGCTACCCCCTGAAGTACGCTTGGAATTCGCAGATTGTATGGTCCTCGGTTCTGTTTGTACAGATCATGTACTTCAGAGGGCTGACCTGTGAGTGTCACATCCTCGAGTGTTCGCCTCTCTTGTCTAGCCTATATTTACTTGCTCTTTTAGTTAGCGCGTACGGGATGGGGACGATTGTAAATTGCGTACCGCAGGAGACAAAAGGTCAACTAATGGGTATTGCATTTGTGATATCGGTCCTGTCCGTTGCTGGTGGGTCAACAACAATCTCAGTAGCGAAAAGTGAAGCTAATCCTCTTCGCAGTGCTCGTCGTAATTACAATCGTGATTATAATGAGAAAGTACAGGAATTTCAAGAGCGCCTTGCTCAGTTCGTTCATTCGAGATGGAATGCTCTATCTCTACGCCATTGCTGGTACGCTTCACAGTTCCATCTCAGAACTCACACTGACTTGTCCTAGCAATGGGAATTATATCCGCAGTCCTCACTTACGCAGGAAAGGTGCGGTATAGCTTCATTTGATTGCCACTTCAATGTTCATCCTGCTAATACATCGACCTTGCACTGTAGGATACCATTAAATGGGTCATGGGAACGTGCGTTGCCGACTTTGAACGACGATCCAAAGAGTCCTGATGTTCTATTCATACAGACCCAAATCCGTTGCTTACGGTGTCCTCGCCTCCAGGATGGTCCTCCATTTACGCCATATTGCGCATAAGCAAGCACGATCGGGGGGAGTAGCCCCACCATTTACATCTATCACATTCGCTTCTCCATCAAGACGACCTTCGATACATTTCGATACGACACAGAAGAGCGACATTGAAACGTTCTCATTAGCTCCAGTTCCGATGCCACAGAGCCCTATTATGGGTATAACAGTAGCCGTCTCAACGACAGTGCACGTCGACAACATGAATGATCCTGAAGCTCCCAAGCGCTACGAACATCATGATATTAGATACGAGTAGAGTATTAGTCATATACCCCTCATTGACAATTGACTCTGTATTTGTACCCCAGGAACTCCAAACGGAAAACTACAATAAATGGCGTGTTGCTTTCGAACGTATCGTTGTTTCATCGACATCTGCTTAGGCGCCCACTGTGGGCATTGTCGAACGTCTTGGCACATGGCTTCGTCGTTTGAGCAGGTGTGTACTTTAAGAACCAATGCTGATGTGGTGTTTCAAGACGAGGACGATACGGATGATGAGGGCTAGTCCGCGAGAGATTGTCTTCACGAGTATGACACTTGACCTGTCAGAAGCTCAAGAAGATGTCATCGCGGTCGCATCTATTAGACAGAGCCTTTAAAAGAGAGCTATGGGAATATTTTCCATGAGAAGTTGGTACAAATCTACCAAACTAAAGGTAGGCAAGCACGAGTATTGATATGAAAAGGCGGATCCGGGGGCCGAGATCTCTACCAGCGTCACAAACTCCTCCAGAGGCTGATGTTCTCGGGCGAATAGGATGGTTGAACATCGTCAGAATGCGCAGGTTGTGTCAAAAAGAAGAGAAAACATTATCGTTTCTGATATGAATTGGGTCGGGGATGACATAAACGATGAAAGGTCCGTCCATGGGCGTAGCCAGAGAAGAGTCTCAAACTTCCAAAAGCGATGGGAACGGGAAGTGGGGACAAAATGTTTCGAGATGATATCGAAAAACGTCATGTGTGACAAACAAAAGTCCGTGTAAGAATTCGTTACTTATCAAGTGGAAAATGTCAATGCGCCTAGACCACGGGTTCCAGCCTCCAATGCTAGAACAAGGGGCGTTAACATAAAAATTACACTGAACAAAACGTGCAGGCGTACCTGGTTCGGATTCTGATAGTTGCACCCCCACAGTTGAATCTACAGAGTATAAACAAATAGATGCATTTTAGCCACCGCTCACACACTAGCACAGAATCCTCAGGTACTAACCGGAGTGCCGTTCGCCGTATTTCCCCCAGTCAAATCCATGCACTGGAACCGACTTGTCTTCCAATGAATATGGTCCTCAGGAACGATAACCACATCTTCCGACCAATGCCCAAACAGCTGGTTTGGGTTTCCCGCATCGCATGTCCATATCTGCAGTTGCGCGCCGTTATTCCGATTTCCATCCGTGACGTCGAGGCACTTGTTGGTGGTGAGGGGTTGGATGAGGTCGCCGTTGAAGTGCCATACTTGGTCTGGTCGCCATACGTCCGTCCGGCAGTCCTATCAGAGGAGCGAGTCAGGACACGGAAGGAAGTGGAGAATTGCGACGAGATATACCTGGAGCTGAACGGTGGATCCGTCGTTCACGCCTGTAGCCGTTACACACAAATTGACGTTGAGCGAACTGCGAATCCTATAGATCGTGGCGGCAGGTAGGGTGTCTGGACACTCCGCGTGGCTGTCGAGAGGTAATGGTGTATTCGGGTAGTGATACAGCGTCTTGTTGTGGAACTATAAGAAACATTACAGACAGTCAGCCAATGTCATATCGACCACGGGGTTAGAGAACACAAAGATACGTACGTCATACCAGCAATAGTTCTGCCCTATGCCGCCATTCCCATCGTCATGCTGGTAGATACACTGGATATACTGGCTGAAGGTGTCGGTGTTGGTGAGGCGATAAATCGTTCCCTCGACGTTCAAATAATTCGTACAACCAAATAGTGGGGCCGCCCGAACAGCTCCAAGCAGTGCGAGGCAGAGAAGAAACGAATATATAAGAAAGCTGGTAGGGGCCATCGCGTCAGGAATCGTCAAGGTGGGGATGCGGGTTCAACGTCTCGCACCAGTTGTATTTATACCCCTCCGCACTACCCTTATTGGAGATTGGACAGGTTGAGAGGAGCACTAGACTTCGCCTTTGCCCACACTTTTAATTCAAATCCTACAGCTGCCGATAAAATGACGAGAGTAGAGGATAAGCATCTGGGAGTTGCATGGTGCGCTGAAGATCCGAGTCTAGTGTCGTTGGCCAAGGTGGACTTTGTCTCGAGGTGTCTAGGTGTCTAGAGTTGCAGATGCTTGAGAATTTGGTGGGAGTTGCATGCGATCTTTAGTCGGGAATGGGTAGAACAGCTAACAGAGGAGGAGTGAGTAATGTATCGTCCGTGACTTCGTTCCCTTGAGATATATTTAGAACAGGAGGGAAAGCACGGTGGCGCCAGTGAGCATATCAGACCACCTGGAATTCCATCTCCACCGAGAACCACCTGTCATGTGGTCGATACCGTGGCCACTTGCAGTTTCAAAGGGTCCATTCACAATACCCTCCATTGTCTGCTGTCAGAGTTCCAGCAGTATTGGCCAATACGACTCAAGGAGATTGTTTACACGATCCAGATCGTACCAGCGGGGTGCTGAAGCACTCAAACAATGCCCTTGGACCGTCAAGGGCGTGGGGGTACTGCGCCAAGAAACTCGTGCGTTCCTCATTGCACCTCTGGTATTCCAGTTACCCAACGAGCTTCAGCCCTTTACGACTGAGCATAGCATTATAAAAGAACTCACAATGCCTGAAACGTCATAATTTGCAGGTTCTTAACCTCCAACCGCTATTTTCATCCTTCATTCCTCAACACGTCGTCGCTCCTTGCCGTTTGAGGCCGCAAATCACAACCACATCATCGACAGCAGTGATTGTTTCGATTTCATCCTTCATTTCTGCACGTCATCTTGTTGGTCTCAAAAATTGAGAGGTGGCATGGACAGTCCACAGATGGTCAGAAACAGAATGTGAATTGGTGAGCAGAGGTCAAGAGGAGAACCCGAGATGATCCAATTGACGAGCGCGCAGGGGCCAGACAGTTCGGTTGTAGCCGAGACCAGCTGATGGCCGAGTTGATGGTGCCGGCGAGGCCAGAAGCTCGCGAGCCTCGCGATTGACGGGCGTGCACCACAGGGGCCTTGAAGTCGACAAGAGGAAATGTACTAGGAGAAAAATCATGCATAGAACGACAGTCTCTTTGACATTTCCTCATTAGAACAGAAAACTAAAACACTAATAATCACCAATTCCCTCAACCGAAACTTTTGATTTCTTCGCAGGCCTCCCCGACCTCTCCTTGTGAGCTTTTCGTGTCTGCACCGATGTCTCTTGTGTCATATGCCCAGACAAGTCGGAATGTAGGGCCACGTTGAACCCGATATACTCCAGTACCATTGCCTCGACTTTCAGCACCCCCCCAGAATAGAGTTGCTCAATCGCATCAACAGTCGCCCTTTCCTTTGTTCCTTCGTGGTACGTATGGTGTGTGTGATCGTAATCCGCAGCTTTGATCTTCAACGAGGCCTCCTTCGTCGATGATATAACTGCTGAACGGGCGAGAAACTTCGACGTCTGTAGCACAAGTTAGTAATTTGAAAAGAATATAAAGTGGATAGACTAGTGACTGACCGATGGCGTGATTCTCCATTCTGCACATCCAAGAGGATTGTCTGCACAAACATCGTGACACCGAAACAGTCCTGCATAGTAAACGGACTCCGAATTGTGCAAAATAAGCTGGACAGCCTTGCCATACACATTCGAGAACTCCGAACTTGCGAGCCATTGGTTCCCATCCAGATCATACCGATACGCCGACCCGAGCGCGAGCGCATGATTACTCTTTGGGTCGAGCCTGAGGACTCGCGAAACCCCGCCAGGGAGGAAGAGACTATAGTTGCTGTACACCAGCTGATTAGAATGGTGACTTATAGACGCTCAACGCGTGCCGACTCACCCTTTGGTTCGAGTATCCTAGCCCAGCTTGTCAGAATGCTGCGATCATTTAAATAATAAATAAATTATACACTACATACCTGTTCAAGTCGAGCCAGCAGCTCGCGTACTCTCGCGACCGAGCACAGTGGCACGTCAGACCTCGAGTTCGGCGGACGCACATCCTTGGCCAAGGAAGAAAAGCGTTTGCGATAGACATCTAGCCTCCACGCCTAATGGATTGCACACAGGAGTCAAAATGGGTTGACGTGGAATGTAGTGGCCCGACGTACTTCAGAGCGTTCCTCCAATTGCGCCAAGACGTCCTTCTGAATTGCCGTCTCGCGCTGAGAATCTGCAGCACCCCGACGAAGGGCTGGCAGCTCCTTCTGTTCATCGTCTGAGATCCGAGGAAGCTGCGTCGCAGTGGCGAGGAGCCTCTTCAGGCGTTCGATCTCATTCTGGGCATCCTGTGCCCAGTCGCTGATGAGAGGTAATCAAAGTCGAATTTCCTGATGCCATACCTTTAGGGTTTCCTCCAACTTCCGCCTTGTAGCCTCTTTTTTCTGAGCCATTCCATTGGAAGTTAGAACGAGGAACGAATTACGGAGGACAGACGTACGTTAACCGCGCTCTGTAACCCAGAATGGGCACGTTTCAATTCTTCCACCTCGGTCTGAAGTCTGTCGGTCCTAGTCTTATATTCGTCATCTAGATGTATCTTTTTGCAAGGGTGGTCAAGTAATGCCCTAAGTCGGCGGATTTCTTCTTGTTGGGCCGCATTCACTTTCACAGAACGAGCATCTCGTGCCTTCAGATCGTCAGCTAATCTTTGAATCATTGCAACCTCATCTTTGTTCATTGCTAACTGCTTTTCCAGCTCCTTATTCTTCTGCGCAAGTACCTCATTGTTTTGAAGAAAGAGGGTTCGAGATGCTGTCACTGTTTTCAAATCACAAATAGTATCGATCGAGTCTTCTGCCGCTTCCTGAGAACCAGCAGGCAGTCAGCCAACACATCGAGTGAGACCTATTCCATGAGTCTGTAGAGATTTAAACGCACCCTTTTGACCCGCTTAACTGAATCCATTTCATTCTGCAGGTTCGTTACCCTCAAACTCAACTTCCATGCCTGTTCCACCGCTGCATCGCGCTCTTGTTCGAGTTCTCGTGCTCTCGGGTTCGGAAGCGCGTTCGAAGCTGCCACGCCTAGAGATCCAGAGGTCCTAGGTTCGACGCCGCCACTTGTGTTACTGCTAGCAGCAGACACGGGTTCGAGGTCTCGAATTCGATTGCGCGCCACCTTGAGCTCCTTGCAAAGCGCTAGGATGATCTCGGACGCTACCCCTGGGTGCCCTTCCGTAAAGTCCATGGGTTTGTGAGTAGGAACGATAAGGAAATGATAGTATGTATTAGCTGTGGGTAGTGAAAGTGGTGGAAAGACTACTTGGAAAAATCGACAAGACCGCTGTGAGACCGTATATGTTTGGCTCTAATTACCAGTTCGGCAGCCGCGGCAAGTTGCATATTCCCAGGCACTCCGAGTCGATCCTCCTCGGAGGCGCTCGAGCGTTGTGAGATTATTGATGGTGTATTTCCGTAAGTAATGAGTCTCCAGCCATGCGTATGCCATCTTATAATATAGTACCTTCCATCACAGTCGTAATTTGCCGAGCTTCCACACTCGGCGCATCAGCGGGACTTGGCGTCATTCGGCTCTGTCAAGTCTGAGGATGGTGGGCCCGACCAGGCACGGCAAGGTCATGGGTCGAACATAAATGATAAGTATGGCAGAGCATGCGTTGCCATTATATTTTAGGCTTGAATGCTGTGAATGAGCTCTCAGCTATCTTACAGCAGACTTGATGCAATGCAGAGACACTCACGCCATGCACATCTTACATTAAAAACTATCACCTACCTTTATAATAAAACTCAGGTATTCTAAAAAGGACACCTCTAATCCTTTCAAGGACCGCCGTACGAGTCGAATGGGGTCTTCCTGAATTCGTCTAGAGGCACATCCACATGTCTTTCATGTTGAATTGACAGATGAACACCCGACGAGCCGATCGTTCTGACTGCCTC
Source organism: Coprinopsis marcescibilis (assembly GCA_004369085.1). Lineage (NCBI taxonomy): Eukaryota > Fungi > Basidiomycota > Agaricomycetes > Agaricales > Psathyrellaceae > Coprinopsis > Coprinopsis marcescibilis. Next base: position 89,112 of record ML210216.1, read on the forward strand.
GTTTGGGCGTTTATCTTGAGTCGAGCTTACATACTTCATCGATATATCACGCCCAGCCAAGCGCAAATGGATGACCATCCGACAAGCCAAAAGACTGTTGAGAATGACGGTCGGCCTAGCTGTGCGTCAGTGGGGAGAGTAATCGCACCGACTGGCTAAGGCTTACGATGTCAACAACCACCTGATATGGTCCTGTAAACACGATTAGTGACGCTCCTGTAGTGGGACAGCGAAATTGTCTGCGTACATTTGGAGCTGAGACGTGGAGGAGAGTAGTCACAAGTGTCAAAGCTACAGCCCCTTTAGTGTGATCATGAGAGTGCTTTTGTGGATAGGCTCACCGGCAATGACATAGAGATACATGGAGTCCTTAACAAACGAGGAGAGCAACGCATTCTTGAACCCCCGATACTTGACGAGCACGACTCCTAGGCTGATGAGGGCTGCGACTAGGGATGGTCTTAGGGAACGGTCCAGCGTTATAGTTATCTCTACTTACTGATAAGAGCGAAAGCTCCGATACCAAAAATAGCTACAGGAACCCAGTGGTGCACCTCGTGCGGAACACAGAGAGCAAAAGGGAAGGTCAATTGATCGTCTAAAGCGAAAACGAGAAATCAGTAGAGACCTTTAACACGGAAAGCATACTCACACTTTGTAGTTGTCGTATATAAGACTTGAATTATCCAATTTGCTGGCCAAATTGACTATGTATTTGTTAATATAACCTTACTCATAAGCCGTCAGATGGACGTACAATCCAAAAAACATCAATACGACCTTCAGTATTCTGTTCCTCTGCGAAAATGCATAAACCTGATAGTAGAAGAGAGCTAGTCTTATATTAAATGACGTTTGGATTCCAAAGAGACTCATACTAACCTGTGCATGGCTGACACCGCGACAGATGAAGTAACTGGAGAGCAAAATCAAAATCGGTCAAACATACACTTCGGGAACTGTGCCGGACGTACATATTCCTCCAGCGAATTGAAAGGTACATGATGTCTCAACAACTGCCCCTGACAAGCGTTCGGTTTAGCGTGGCTGCTGAGAGTAAGCAGACCAGTACTCACCGATAAGGTTGAACAGCATGTGTATCGGCATCAAGTATCTCGACAGCAAGAATAAGCCTTTGGCGATAGAGAGATATGAAGGCCATATAAACTCGATTTCATCCGGTAACTTTTGCATGTAATCCGCCGCCTATGAAGCGTGCTCGAGATCTGAAGCAGCATTTGAAGGCGTGAAACCTTACCCATAACGTTTACCCTATGACTGATAAATGTAATTATAGCAGTACATCTTTGCCGCGGTCATTGCGCACTCACTGGTCATACTCTGTGTCATTGTGGGGTTAGGTGTATGTCAACGATGATAGAATGAAACTCACCCATGTCAATCGGGTGTAGGACAATACACCAAGTAAGGTAGATGAAACTCACAATCCACGAACGTCACGTGATAGCCCTTTCCAACACAAAATAGCGATTGGAGGTTGTAATTCTCTCTTTGGAACAGGATAAACGCAAGGAATGGGTGTCAGTGCTCTATTTCAAGACTTTTGCGACCATAATTTTTAAAACTGCTTGTTGAGCCCGTGTATTGGGCAATTTTGAACGCTCATTTGGGTGACGGCGCGTCATGCAGCCGCGGCTACTACGACCTTCATAACATGTTACCGCAGGACATTATCAAAATTATGGCCGCAGTGATCTTTTAAAAATGGTCACTACTTTCTTTCTGTGCCCTTCAGCTAGCCATATAACAATAATTGCGACCTCCAATCGCCATTTTATGTTGGAGAGTGTGTCCACGTGACGTTCGTGGATTGTGAATTTGATCTACCTTAGTGCATCCATTTTTGCGTATTGGCTCAAGCCTTCGGGGACCTTAGAAAGCGAGGGAACAAAGGCGGGTTTGTAAGTTCATCGCTAGACATTAAGTACCTACCGCTGTGTACCTCCCCATATGCAGCCATCACACTTGTTGAGGCATGTCTCATGCTGAAACGTGAGAGGCTCGAAGTGACTGACGGAAACGGTCATACCAACTTCCGGAATTCGCATGCGTAGGGTGTTATAGCTTACGACTTACGTTCACCAATAGGTAGCGCAGCTTGACCATTTTGTGTGCTGTCAAAACGGCCGCACTATCGGGGATGATGAGAGCGATTGCAGCTAAATCTGAATACCTGGCTCGTCAGGCTTCTCTCGTGACTGTCTTGGGAGCAAAAGGAGAACAATCAATCGTTAAAATTCACGTTTTCAGGACTATCGAGGGGCGGTGAGCGCTTGATCAGCGCGAAAGCGTTGCAATCCTAGCCTACAGGACACGCGGGGCGGGGGAAGCAAACCCTTTAAGGTGCGTACCGTCTCGGACGCACTGGCATTCGATGTCCAAGAGTGGTGGTGTCTTGATGATCAGAACTTCAGAGCGGTCTCCTGGTAGCGGTGGCTATGGGATTTCTCCTTCAGACAAAAGATGCAGGGTTTATAACACCTACCGGAGTCGCCCAACAGTCATTTTAGTGAATATCGCACGCACTTGAATGGTTGACTAGGCTGGTAGAGTGTTCCAGCTTACTATCTGCAGGCCAGCACCATCTCAGCGGATTCAGACGATGGACTGCCATGGAATGACACCTAACCTAAGGGCAGCAATGTAAGTAGTGAGCAGCAGTCGGCTTGTGAAGTGCCGATGGATCGGATAATGGTGCGAAAATACGATGTACGCAGGCACGCCCAGGCAAGGGACCACAAGAGAAATCTCGTAGTCTCGCCATCTGTAATCCGCCGTGGGATGCTTTCACTTCACACAAGAACGCCGAGACCAAAAAAACTCTTCACAAGGCGAGGAAAGCGCACATACATTGGCAGAGATTCAAGATTACCCTGCCTGAATTTTGAGACACTCGGCCTCAGTCCAGCCATATCAGAGAGAGAATTTCCTGAACTGAGTGTCAGTCCAGACGTAAACAGAAACCCCTACTCTGCTTGACGTACTCGCTTGCATCTCGGCTCTCGCTGGGCTTTTCGTATCTCGCCCCTGAAACTGACCTGGGGCTGGTACGTAGAGAGTAGCAGGTATGTATAGAGAAGGAAGGGGCTCGGTTGACAATTAGCAGATTCAACGGCAACATGAACGGTGTATTACATGGCAGCTGAGTTACCAAAGATTGGCCTTCTTTGCCAAAGCCTTCCAACATGCCGGAACCTTTGGATTCACGCCGCACCGTATGCATGTTCAACAGACAAGATAGTTGTTGGTGCGCCGTGACGGAACATTTCGAGCGAGTGCCTGGGCTGGCCTAAACCAGAACACCATGCGATGGCGCTGGATGGTGGGCGGGAGTGATGGGTCCGAAAAAACCCGGATCTCACGGACGTCAACTCTCGAGGCGGATGTGAAGGAGCGAATGAGAGATGGCACTGCCCTGGCTCTCAGCATAATCCGTCGGGGGGTTTGGCTACAACTTGGCAGCCAAACCCCGGCGAGTGGCAGCACACAAGCATCAGCTCATCTTGTCATCTGATGAGCTACCTTGCTCATTCCGCTATTCACAGTATGTAACTACGATTACGCTGCTTGTGGAAGAAACTTATGTCTAACAGTCCGCTGATTGCATGACTAGGCGTCTTGGCCGGTAGTACTAGTAAGACATCGTGTAATATCTCTTGTAACCTTCTGCAGGGGAATACCAGCCTCACCATCTACGTTGGTATGAAAACTTGAAACCGGTGCAAATACGACCGTGTGTTGAGGTTCATGATCCCACTTTGAGCTCAACTGCATCTGTTCGCGTCCGATCAATCGCAAATGAATAACCATCCGGCACGCAAAAAGACTGTAGCAGATGACGGTGGGCCTAAGAGAGTAGACGTCGTTAGAACGACGTCTGCGCACCCGGTAGGCTGGCTTACTCTGCAAGTATCCATTTACTACTGTCCTGTGCATATATATTATATTAGTTATAAATACCATGGTACTACCCTAATAGACGACTTACACGAGCTGTGAACGCCAGCGTGGTAGACGCAATTCCTAGCCCTGTGATAGAAGTTGCAAAAGGAAGTACAGATTAGCTTGACAGAAGTCTCACCAGCAGCAGCATAGAGGTACCGCATTCCATCGCTGAGAAAAGAGCACAGTAATGCACTCTTAAAATTCCTATACTTGACAAGCACGATTCCCATATTGACGACAACGAGGGCTTTATGTCAAACATAATTATGAGGTTAGGGACGAGAAGTGAGATAACAAGCCAAGGGAACTAGGCTTACGCACCAACGACAGAGTAAACGCATAACGCAAATAATGCTCCGGGAATCCAACGATGCCTCTCCTGCGGAATGCAAGTAATAATCGGCAATCCCGTCGGTACATCTATTCACGCGAAGACGAGTCAGTACCAGCCACCAGGATACCATGTACTGCTCACGACTTGTAGTTTGCAAATAGGTAATGTCCAGAATGATAAGCGAACACCAGACTGCCTATGACACCGTGACGCCGTTGAGATCGGTCAACTACCAGCTGATTCTTTACGCTTACCGCGAGTTGTGCAAACAAAAACACCCCCAGTACTTTGTTCCTCTGAGAGAAGGCATACACCTGATAGTACAGAAGCACTGTGTGCGCAACGTTGGAACCAAGACACGCAAATACGAATTGTACGTACGTTCACAAGGAGCAATTGCAACGAACGAGGAAACTAGAGGGGATGAGCATAGTTATTAGAGCTTCGGTGATCCGACTTTTACACAGGCGCACAGACGCACTCATAGGCCCGAGGTACCCAAATTTGCAACTATGTGTCATTAAAATGTTCCCTGATGGAAAGGTTGAGGGTTTCTGGGTAATGGGGTGTTGAAAAATTGACGGAACTCACCAAGGATGTTGAATATAATGTGGACAGGCATGAGGTACCGTGAAAGAAGGAATAGAGTCTTGACAATTGAGGTCGAAGAGAACCAAATAAGCTCCACTTCATCTGGGAGGGTTTCAAAGTAATCCATGACCTATGTTCCCCAGCCAAGAGTGAGCATGAGAGTGTTGTCGTTCGAGATTAAGAACGGTACTCACCCAAAAAACAGCTGCCGCGGCTGTCAAGCGAAGCAGGAATACTATAGGATTAGGTGGTCCGATATTCAAGGCGTTCGGAGGGCTTGCACTTACTAGTGAGCTCCTGTATGACTTATCAGTTACCGAAACGAGCGAGTCAGCTCATTCCACGTACCGTAGTCAGTTTTACATCGATAAGAGCCTCCAATAGCCCAGGAGATATTTCACTCATTCAAATACTCAGAGCAGAGGTCCAGTGGTTTGTGAGACGGAAAGATGCAGACGTGGGGCCGTTTTGTCTGTCGAGTACGTTGCCATTCTATATACTCGCGCCACCTCCCAAGCCTGTGCTCAGTGTGCTGGCATGGCCAACGGCCTTGACCGGCGATTCCCATTAATACTAATAGAAATGCAGACTCCGTCATCTCCACGCTGGCAACAGTATCCACATTCCACAACGGAGCCGTAAGCAAGTCTAATATCAATGATGGGTCGAGGAGAAGGGCGATAGGGTCGAGCTGCTCCGAAGGCCTGGTGTCCAGCTAAGAAGACACTGACTCTGAGAGGGGTGGCAATGATTCTGAACTGGCGTCAAGCCATCGGAAATCTTGAGTGAACGAGGGTCGGCTTATTTGCTCACTGTGCTAGGGCAGTCAAAGATGTTCCATGTCCACTACGATGCCGCCATCCCGTCGACGTCGCGTTCTTATGTCGTAAGACAATATGATGCCGTCGGCTTGGAGACTTCAAGTTAGTCGCTTACATATATATACGAAGTCCGTGGAAGATGGAACCGCTTCTAATCGGGAACACTGTGTTCTATCCCTACTCGGCAAATTAATTCGAGTTGGCAAGCTGTCTGAGCGATGATCTCAAGGGGCCACCACGAGTGACGTTCTGCATTTTTGACTCTCACTGTCGAAGATCATCCCAGGGGCCACCACGATTGTGACAGCTGAGATACACCCCCCTCGAGGGGTGTCGCGGGAACGCAGCGGCATAGGCGGCACCATCAGCTCCATCATAACGGCTGTATGGCACGCCCCTAATACCTATCGCACCTCCGTCGCGTGTTTCAATTCACCGTTTTGCCTTCCTCTCTCTCACTAGTAAAATGGTGACCAAGGCCAAGGCCAAAGTTTTTGACAATCGGACTATTGATGTAGGAATTTAAAAGACCTGAACTATCTCGGAGATAACGATGATGGTCATGTTGCCTCAAGAGACGGGTTGTGCTTATTCTCGATGGCCTATGATGCCGGAAAAACTCTCACGACACCCTTCGAGGGGGTTGTATCTCAGCTGTCACAATCGTGGTGGCCCCTGGGATGATCTTCGACGATGAGAGTCAAAAATGCAGAACATCACTGTTCTGGACATGTCGTGGAACTTGGAAGTCGATGACACATTTATGGGTTTGTCCAGAACGCCCACCTGCCGCAACGGTCAACCGGTCCACCTACGTACATACATGCACACAGAAGGCCCGAGTATCGGAAGAACTCAAGGCCAAAGAACTTGATACGCAGATGATTGAGGCAGAGAGTATTCTGAGCCCCAAAAATTGGTTGACGATGCCAGTGAGAAGGCTCACGAAACCTGGGGAGGATGGACTCAATGGAAATGGCAGGGTACCCGGTCAGTGAAAGAGTTTTGTGTCAAAGGAGGTTGATAGTGCAGTAATTGCGCGTACGTATGCACTCTATTCAATGATATTCGCCTCTGTCTTTGACCATACGGGAGCTGACAGATGTCAATCGCGTGGTTTGTCGCAGTCCCTCTCCCAACCGTATCCCAGTCCCTCTCGCCAGCAAGGCGGGTGGGCGCCGCGCCGCCGCCGCAGCAGCAGCAGCGCCCGACCACAACTGGCTGTTCAGTGCCAAGCACAGCGTTGATGGCATCGTAAGGGCGCGATTCCGTATTTGGGGAAGAGGCGCTCGGTTGGCGCAGCACAAATACTGCCACTCGGCGAGCTGAAACCAAATCGATTGATGAACAAAGGGAAGGCGGGATAGAGTGCGATGCGGTGGGATTTCTGACATGCCTGGGAGGCTGGGACTAAATAGTACGCTGGGAGCTTTCAGAGTTGTTTTTAGCAAAATGGTATTATGGTACGATAACATTATCCATATTGGGGAAGACATTTGGGGCGAGCACAAGATGGGCATAAGAACATGAATTTTGGTTGGCATTACAGGGTGTGCAAACGAGACTGCGAAAGCAGTTACGTAGGATTCTCAAAGCGCAAGAGCAGCGAGAGCAGCGGCGGCCACGGGAACCCAGCCAGCCTCGATGATTGAAGCGCCGCTGGTAGGGCGAGGGTTGGATGGGGCATCATCGCTTCCGGAAGGACGAGGTCCAGGGACATCGCTACCAGATGGCCCAGATGGACTGGCAGGGTCAGTACCTGTCGGTTCGATGGTGAAGGTACGTGGAGGGCCAGTGGTGCCAGTGGCTGTGATGCTATCTGCACACAGCGCGACACGCTTTAGACGTGATTGCGCAACGAAAGTGGAGTTCACGTACTACACTGATTCTGTTGAAGACTTTCACCGATAGCCAAATCCTCAGGCGAGCAGTTTTCAAGCAAGCAAGCGCGGGAGTCGATGGCGAATTGCGCAGAGCCACAGATGCATGGAATGTCAAGGCTGCGAGGAAGAGTGAGCAATCGAAACACGCGTTCTGAAAGTTTGGCGGAACTCACAAGCTGGAACAACCATTGGCTGGGGCCGCTTGAGAGGCGCACGCTTGAACACATTGAGGGACGCCAGGAATTTGGGCGGTAACAAAGCCCGCAGCGGCGATGACGATGAAGACGTTGGCGAAGATCATGACGAATGGGAGGGTGGAGGAGAGGGATGCGACACTAGTGACCAGAGTGGGCTGGGGAAAAAGCGCAACTCGGCCGACTTTATGTATCGAAGTGTATTTGATTTTGTTGTGATCAGCCTTCTGTCACACGAGGACTTGGTACATTTGGACAGGGATAATGATGGCCTGTCATGATGGGGCGGCGGTGAAACCTCTTGAACCTAACCATAAGGCCTGGTCCAAATTCCCCGTAGTTGGCTTCTGTGGATACCAAAAACACCACATTAACTCTCAGGCGAAAGAACAGAATTCGGTCAAGATGGTGAAGGAAGCAGAGAAGTAGAATCACAAATAACCCGCCGCGTGTTGCCGCAGCCTCCGCTGCGCGACATCAGATGATTCAAGAATGCTGGTGGGGCCTGGCTGCGTTCTTCGACGCCTCTTCCTCGGTCTCTGTTGGGATGACTGACGACATTGGGAGAATTATATGTGAACAGAAAGTGGGGCAAGATCATGAATGCAGATACTAGGTAATATAAATAGATATAAAACTCTCAGATTATGGATTGACCTGACGTCATGATCTTCGAAGCCTTCTTGTACCAGGTGGGAGTGGATTTTACCTCGGATATGGATACACTGCATGTGTATCTCCCTCAGGCTGTAACTCCTGCTTCTGAAGTCTGGTTCCGGCATATAGGTATGGCATATTCGCGAGTACATGAAGTTGGATTTTGATGCCGAGAACAATCGACCGTTTGGGACAGTATTGCATAATTTGCCTGGTGTGATCTACTCAAGACCAACGCAACGCATGGCGCATGTCGTTTCTTGGAGTATCTCAAGTGGGCGCTTAACCATATGTAATTCTATATCTATGCTATCATCTTGAACTAACCGGAGACGACCAAGCAACGTACTAGCGACATCCTCTAAATACAGAGGTCGACCTCGGTTTGCTCATACATCTTTAAGAAGGGGTATATATGTATGTACGCGTATGATGAATAGGTGACGGTGTCGCACGTATTCAAAGGACGACCGCAGCAATGGCAGCGGCACCCATGGGAAGATATGCAGCAATCTGAGGTCTACTAGCGGCATTCTTCCGAGTGGTGGAGGTCGCGGGAGCGGGTGCTGTGCTCCGGGGAGAACTGGGGGATGCACTAGAGCTGCCAGTCGGTGGCCTGCTAGTTTCCGGTGGGACTTCAGTACTAGGTGCCTGAGATTCGGGCGGCTCGCCGGTCTCAGACGCATTCGGTTCTCCTGTTTCGGAGGGTGACCCGGATTCAGATTCAGAGGAGGTTCCTGATCCACCAGCTGGAATTGCATGAGGCTCTGTTATTTACGGCCTCCCGGATATAGAATATAGAAGCGACATACGGCAATTCGACCGAACCTGGTCCATTGTGATGCCCTCGCATGCAGAGACGCACGGCTCCATTGCTGGGAAGAAAGCCTCTGATGCACACATACATGCGAGATCCGTTCTGAGACGAGATTTTTAGTGTAAAGAAACATGTTGCCATGAATTATCTTACTCTTCGCAGCCCACAGCGGGCGCAACCGCTGCGATACAGACACCTGCGCATGCCGTTCCCTCGACTGTCTGGGCGGCGGCAAACCCAGCAAGGGCGACGGCAAGGATAACCTTTTGGACAAGCATACTTTATAACTGAGATGAGAGAGATAGGATGATAACTGAAGGGAGGATACAGATGAATTACCAAGGCTTTCTCGATTTTATAGGTATGTGAGCCGTACGGGCGCTGATCCTTGAGATCAAAGACTTTTACAGGTCTATAAGGAAGCCTACAGTTGCAAATAACTTGCAATACAGAACGCATGTCTGTGGACGTCCCAGTATCTAGTAATCGGATACATTTTGAAACCCAATAAACATTCTCATTAGTGGCGGAGCTTCGCTGCTGGGGTGCTAACTTGAAAGGCTGAAGCAGCGCGAGCGTAATCGATGGAGTATGTTCGAATCGACAGGCGAGAAGTAGGATGTATCAGATGCTAAGCACGCCTATCCACTGAAATTCGAGCCCACACAAACACAGACCCTACGACTCGGGTTGCCTTGCATCCGACATGTCTATACAGTTGATATCGCTTACCAAACGAGCTTCTTGGCTACGCGCTGATAATATCATTCAAATTTATGGAATCATCTTGTTTCAAGTATATATATACTTCGAACGTTCTCCGCCGGCCCTAGAAAATCTGGTCATTTTATTCGAGTAGAAGAACTAGCTCGTGATGGAACGAGTACCATTTACAGTGGTCGCTGTGGAATCTAAACTTGGGCTCCGTTGATCAGGTTCTATAGGTCGCTGACCGTCTGTGTTAGCCTTGCGAATGGCTCTCTGAATGGAGTCATGCAGTGGGCGGCAATTTCAACGCCGGTGTGTAGGTCCGCAGACTTATAGCCATCCTTCTTTCCGGTATTTTCCATTGGAAAGCCAGCCGTAATACTTTGAAAGATCGGGGGCCACACTCCTTGGCAATCGGAAGATCCTTGGGCTGACCTCCGTGACGTAACCTGTATGGGACGAATCCGCATATTGTCATTTGTCCCGGAACTTGAACCGCAAACACGCAATACAATGGGGTGTTGGCAAGTTATACGCAGAACGAGTTTTAACTGCATTCAGAAGGCAGGAATGATTGAAAATGCAAGTGTAAGGGAAATTTCCTGACTGTTCGGGATGAAATTGTTTTGCGACTGCTTGGGGAAAAGAGGGACATTCAAGGAAGTTTTATCTACGTATAGCATCTGACAACGCCATTTATCCCGACATGACCATAGCAAGCATGTCCATACATGTCGAAGAGCAGTTTGATGAAGCCCACTTTATCAAAATAGGACACACCCCTCCTCACACACGAGATACCACCAGCACTTACACCCCCACCTGTAACTCAGAACGCAGAAAGACCAAAGGTGTGTCAAATTCGAGTACCGACAACAAGGAATCGAGGATGACCCAAAATCCAAGGTGCTGGATGGGCATTAGGTGCTCCAGGTACACATCGATCTCAGGAATCGAGATTTCCTTGGACAGGAGGGAGAGCATGATGTGCTGGATGTCAATGCTTTAGCGCATAATTGTGTTTCATATGACGTCGCTGTTGGCGTTGGAGATTTGGTGAAGCTATAATTGGATTCTTTTAATTTTGTATTTGCAGATTGAGGCAAAGATCCAGGTGTGACATGCGCAATTTTGTGGGTGGGTGGCCTTGAGAATGGTGAGGTCGAGGTCAGGAGGCCTACAGCCCTGCTATTTGATCGAGCTTGTGGCTGTGCCACCCAGTCGAAGGCAGCCAGTGCCCGTGCTTGGAATATCCCCACAGACTACTCCAGTAGTAAGTCTTCTCGCTATGCATTGATACAGACAGACTCGGAGTGCCGCGTCAAAGTTTGACCCCCGCGGGTTACCGCTGTCGGCCGACCTTTCGCTGGCAGACTGCAAGGTTCTTGTCATCGTCATCGAACAATTGTAGGAGGAATCAAGTTGCAAGGCATATCAGTCCTGTGAAATTACCCTCCCTTTCCAAGAGGCAGAGGGCAAAACCACATGAATTGTGACGGGCTGAGCTCTGGAGTCTGATATGACCTCGACTTTGATCGACTTCCGTAAGATGGTGATAATATTCACGAGGAGTTTTAAAGTAATGAAACGATGAGCGCTGGAGCTTGCTAGATCTACTCAGGGCAATCGTATGGTCCCTTCACTGTCCGTGTATACCTCAAGTGGTTGTTTTGAAACTACCGGCCTTGGCGGGGAGGGAAAAGCTTCCATGGCCTTGCCGTGGCCTGATGGACTTTGGAAAGCGCTTATTGTGGAGTATACAAAGTATCTCAATGACTCAGTATGAGGCGAGATACGTAACGAATTGAGCCCTGACCTTTTTTCGCCGCCCCTCGAGGCTGGGATAGTGATTTGAGAAGCGTCACCGTGCGAATGACTCATCATCAATCCTTCATAGGTAACCCCAACTCGCAAATATATTATTCATCCACCGTTTTTGCGTGTGCTTCCCCTCCGCAACATTCTCCTGATCGTTTGGCCAACGAAAAATATGGATCAACCTCTCCCCTTCAGACTCTTCGTGGACGACGCCTCCCTAGACGTACATTACAGCCCTGTACAGGCCTGGACTACCATATATGGAGCCTATGGATATGCAAACACGCATCACTTGAGCACCGACCCAGATGCGCGGGCAATTTTCAAGTTCAGAGGTCCGTTATCGCATGAGTTCGATGCTAAGCAGCTTAATAAAACTGATTGTGTAGGTGTTTCAATCGAGTATCATGCGCCATTGTGGGCAAGAACTATCTCTACGATGCTCATATTCGATGGAGGTTCACCCGAGACTCTGAATCTCAGTGATCCTATGATAGAACCCAGACCGGATGGGATTGTAACTACTCCATCTCAGGTGCGCTGGGTATTCTATAACTTGGATCCAGCCACGGAGCACGAGCTGGTGGTTCAGGCTCCTCCGATCGCAGGAGGCCAAGCTATCGTAGATTTGTTCGTGTACGTTGCCTTCTCCGTGTAGTCTAGACACTTATGTGTTGGCTGATTGTATTGGGTACTCAGCGTCGGAACAGGCGACATATCATCTACCTCCGCGTCTTCATTCGTATCTCGGCCACACAAAACAGAAATTCCACCACGCACATCGCCGGATTGGAACAACTTGTCCGAGTCTGAGTCTCCTACTACGAGGAGCAGAACAACAACGATCAGTATTGCGGTTGGGTGCTCTGTTGCTGGGTTATCCGTGATCATTGCGTGCCTCGCCTGCTTCTTTCTCTGGCGACGAAAACGACAAACCGAGAACAAGCGATTTCAGTTACGAACCATCATTTCGCCCTTCGATGATATTAGGGCTCTAGGAATAGCACGCCGGCGCTTGCCTTGTCCATTACCACGCCATCCGCTAAAACAAGCGCTACAAGCGACTCCGCCAATGCGTGTAGTCAATTTGGCGCCTGTCATCAAACGGCCGGAAGGTGACGGTTCACCAGGAAGGCCACATCCTGTTAGCACAAATCCCAGGCCAAGAAGTACATCAATGGTGGAAAGCAATGTGATTGTCGCAGACCAGGGTGCTCTAGTACGGCGTCATACAGACAGTGGAATTCGCCTGCCGGACACACAGATTCCCGCGAGACCTATGATAGATCTACCCCCGGAGTATACAGAAACTTGAATAGATGGTACCAGTCTCCAGCAAAAATTAAATGTCTGCAGATGGAAATAAACCTTGAGGCCTTGCGCATATAGGACGTTTAGTGGTGCAATGGTAGCTATCATAGTGCTCGGGAGGATGAGGTGCCAGCGGGGTAATTGGCTTTTCTACGACTGGAGGCGAAGAGATGACTTGCCGAGACAGTCTCTGCGATGAAACGCCTCGTAGAACTGCGGTCGCACTTAGTCTATTGAAGCCGCGATGAGTTTAAGCGCCCGTTAGAATTCATCGCAACCATCAGATGCTTCGATCTCCCAACTTGTCCCAGAAGAACTTGTGATACTGATGATAACCCCAGTTTACTTCTCACCATTGACACGATTTGATGAGTCGCGTAGACGACCTGATAATACAATATATGTGACGAACTGATTATTGGCCGCCTAAGGTGTCGCCGGCCAACGCTTCGGACGAGGTATTTCAATAAAAACAAGGCTCCAAAACAGTTGCTTTCGTGAGAAACTGTTCGAACTTCTCCCTTCCATGAAATTTTAGCTAAGAAAACTCTCACACGTCGTTGATTCATTTAATGGCAACCCTTGATCAAAAGGTGTATCCCTCCTCTCCTCCATCTGACGCCACACCATGGAGCAGCCTGTGCCTCAGCGTCGCTTCTTGGACGATGACTCCCCAGAGATTGTGTACAGCCCCCCAGATGGCTGGCTTAAACCAGAATTACCAAATGGTGGCGACTTTGGCGACGCGCTTCATGTGTCCATTGTTGCAGAAGCACGGGCAACTCTCAGGTTTAGAGGCAAGTGTTCATTGATTACAGGCATGAGCACGACACTGTATCATCGAGACTGATATAAATGCAATCTGATTTCCAAGGTGTTGGAATCGAGTACCACTCGCGATTATATGCAAGCGAGATAAGGACGACGCTCACTCTCGATAATGGCCGGCCTATAGTCCTGAGCCTGAGGGATCCCGCGTTTCTGCCCATGCCAGACGGACCCTCAACCACAGGACTCGAGCTGCGGTGGAGAGCTGATAATTTGAGCCTGGAGACTGAACACGAGTTCGTGATGGAGGCTCCAGCCGGACCTGGAGGGATGGGCCTTGTGGATTTGCTGGTGTACGTCCGGCTCTACACCCAGTAGGTGTCTCAACTGACTTCTTCACGTCTTCAGCGTCAGCGTGATGGATAGTAGCCCCCTGGCAGCGCCAAGCTCAACGTTTTCATTTCCGCCCCGTCCACTCGAAACTTTGCCTATCGACGGGCCCGAGCCCGCTCCACCTGTGAATGAGACAAGCCCGACGATTGGTATTGCTGTAGGGAGCTCGCTAGGGGGGTTATTCGTCATTGCAAGCGTTATTATCTACCTTTTCTGGCGCAGGAGGCGAAGAAGAGCTCGACTGGATCGATCCAAATCACCGGGAAACATTTCGCCTTTCGTCAGTTCTACGGATGACTTTATGATTTCAGCGCAAGCCCTACCAGCGAGCCCCCCGATGTGCGTGGTAGATCTGGCTCCCGTGATCAAACAGCGGAATGGCAGCCCTTCGAAATCGGCAGTTGTTTCCCTCGACACTACACCCACACAACCGCGTTCAGACGCGAGGAATGTAGAGATCAATGCAGCTATAGCGGATCCTCAGATGACAGTGAATACTGTGTAGATGCGGCATACAGACAGTGGAGTTCGCCTCCAGCCCACCGAAGTTCAGATACGAACAGTGATAGAAGAGCTCCCTCCAGAATACACTGAGGCCTAATGGATCGCACCCACTGGAGTGGTCCGTGGGGACATTGCAGGAGCGGGCACTGGCTGACTGGGCAGGCTCGGTCGCGTCGAGTTGTCAGGCGATGGGCAGGCAAAGGGTGTCTGTCTCCTGCAGTCGCGGCGGAGGGCTATCGACTGGGCGGCACAGCCATGATCTCGATCTA
Organism: Coprinopsis marcescibilis; assembly: GCA_004369085.1. NCBI lineage: Eukaryota > Fungi > Basidiomycota > Agaricomycetes > Agaricales > Psathyrellaceae > Coprinopsis > Coprinopsis marcescibilis. The sequence goes on from ML210216.1 coordinate 104,146, forward strand.
ATCTATCGATATAGCAAAGTACTTACCTAGTAATGCAGTCTTCGACCCCGTTATATTACTGCCTGACATTGATACAGCTAGGTGACACGAGGGAGTATGCTACGAGTATTCTGAAAGGCTGGGGGCCCGGGGCACAGCTCTGAGTCTGAGGCTCTAAACACAGCCAGAGATACTAAGACCTCGAACAAGTTACAGAAATATTTCTTTGCCTTGGCGTCATTTCTGACGGTAAATCAAATCTCGGTACTTGAAGAGCTGCGTAGCCGTGTCTACCGTAAATGTGTGTGTCGGTGGTACTAAGGGGAGAACTCAAGAGCTCAACCAGGTCACTGGAACCAAATAAGCAATCAGCACAGCCATCAGACCCCGACCAATCGCGCCGCATGACGCATCTCGCACCCCGAGTCTTCTTCTCCCATCCCACTCCATCCCGTCAACGTCTGAATCCCACCATTACCCAAACATCTTGTACACACTCCTAGCTACACCCACTCGCCACATGCCACTGTCACAACCTTTGAAATCAATCCCATCCATATGTCACGCCAACGCCAACGCCAACAACAGACATTCCGCAACTTTTCGCAACCTTTTCCGTCTGTCGTGAACCTGACACCTGTGCGCAGAATCATGGCCAACCCCTGGGCCCTGATGATAACGGATGTGGAAGGATGGCGTTGTTGAACGGACCACGGTAAGTGCTGAGAACGAAGTGTGGGCAACTTTTACGGTAACCCTGGTTCTAACTTCTCCGATTTGTGTCTAGCGGAAGCTAGATAATTTGATATACATAGCGGGCGTGGATGGATGTCTATCAGAATAGGCATCCTCTGCGTTTTCGCTCTCGCTTTTACTGTCTGCGGCGGGAATCCCAATCCTGCTCTAGTAAACGACGGCTGGCTGAGTGAGTGCTCCTTTCGTTTGGATGCGATTCGGAGAAGATTAACGTAGTGATGTCCACAAAGGTTCTGTAAACTTGCAACATAGTTGTGAAATTTCTCCGAGCAAACCGCGTATCGCCTACGAAAACTCCAGTTGTACACAAATACATAGAAGGATCAGAAGCTATATCCTTCACGTTCGCCTTACCCAACGATATCTGTCGCTTGCCACAAGCCGATAGATACGTAGGACGTGTCGATCAGCAAGGACGTCCGAGCAGTCGCGGCTGGATTTTCTGCTCAGCGAGCCTGGCTGCCTTGGTCATCGGTATTGGCACCACGCAGTGAGGTAAGATCTTATTCTGCAGCCCATAAATACCCACCGATTTACTTCCTTATGGGCAGACACCCCGAGGAAGAGAGGTTCTAGCGCAAAGCAAGCAATCTATCCGCCGTTCTCCAACAGAAAACCTTCTCGCCGAACTACATCATAACCGGGATGTCTTGCAAAAGCACGGGCACGAACTCGGACGCCATGGCCCCACCACCCACAGCCAAAGCGATAGTGTACGCCTCCCTCGCACCCCCTGTCCCTGTGATCCGCGAGAGCATCTTCACCTACCTGTTCGATGCGGACTCTGGCGCGCCTGGAGCCCCTCCGTCGACCGACCCCTCGGCAAAAGCCCAACCAACCGATTTGGCGTTTGTGGACGCCAAAACGGGGACCACGCTCACCCGCGGGCAGGTGGAGAATCTGGCGCTGCGGCTGGCGTGGGGGCTGAGGAACAGGATCCGTCTTGATGGAGGTGGGCGGGGACTGAGGAGGCTGAAGAGGGGTGATACTGTCATGATCATGAGCCCGAATTCGTTGGCCTGGCCTGCTGTTTTGTTTGGGTAAGTGCACTTTAAATTACTACTCTTGTCCTTCGCCATTTCGTCATTTTCGCCGTACTTGTGGGTTACAGGAAAGCTAACGACATTGAATGTATGTTTTAGATGTGTAGCGGCCGGACTGCGGATCTCGTTTGCAGGTTGCGGGTCCACTGCGCGCGACCTTGCGTTCCAGTATGAGGATTCCAAGCCGTCTGTTGTGCTTTGCGCGGGGGATTTGGTCGGCGTTGTGAAGGAGATGTTTGGATTGGTTGGTGTGAAGGGGGATGTGGAGGAGAGGATTTGGGTTATGGATCGGGTGTGGGAAGGGAAGGACCTGAGGAGTGAAGAGCAGACGCAGGCAAAGGTTGGAGCTAGAGTACAGGGCGCACGGGATGCCCTGGACCTTGTCTTGGGACCAGCTCTGGAGCGTGCGGAAAGGTTCGATTCGGATGATTCGGAAGAGACTGTGTATGTGTGTTATAGCTCTGGTACGACCGGGAGACCTAAAGGCGTCGAGGTGTGTTCTTGCTCTCATTCTCTCCTTCTCGTGAAGTCCCTTGGTGGCTTCCCTTGCATGTTTCATTCTCGAAACGTCGTTTCCAGATTCTTAAACTGACCTAGGTTTATATTATTGCAGACTTCGCATAAGAACGTGTGCAGTGTGCTTGGTATGACGCATGCGTTGTGGAAGGGCTGTGACACGGAAAGGGATGTGTATTTGGCGATTCTGCCTGTTTATCATATGTTTGGTGAGTGTATGGGGTATACGTGGCTGTTCGTTGCTAATCTGCTACCCCATTTGCCCCTTCTTCCTTCCTCTGTCTCTCTCTGTCTGAATATACATCTGCCTCACTTTATTTCTCTCTCTGCCTCTCGGTGTAACACAGGCCTGGTGATATCGATTCATTACCCATTCTGGCGCGGCAAGCCGGTGGTGATTGATAGCGGATTCACGGCGGAGGGCTTTTGTAGTGCTGTGGAGCAGTATAGATGCACCTCGCTCCTGCTCGTTCCGCCGATCTTGCTGGAGCTGAGTGAATTCAAAGGTGAGTTTTGCGATTGCGGGTGTTTGGTTTTGGCTATACCGGTACCTCAGGCTCCTTTATGCTGGTTCTTGCGTCTGCGCCTTGCTGCCTTTCGTCTTGTTCGAGTTTCATATGCAGTCTTGGGGTTTCTGTTACTCTTTGCTTTCGACTCTCTTGTGCGCTCTGCTGAAACTGGACTATTTGCGTAGATTTGGATCGGTATGATTTAAGGAGCGTGACGAATATCTCGTCGGGTGCTGCGCCGCTTTCGGTTGCGTTGGCGGGGAAGGTGTTGAATAGGCTCAGGAAGCAGGGTGCGGATGTGTTGCTTTTGCAGGGTGAGTGTCGGTATTCGCAGTTTCGTTATTCGATGTGGTTTCGGTCGACTAGGAGGGAGCGTTGTGTGATTGTTTGTCAGGCAGACGATCGCGATGGTCTCGTATCCTCCCTTACTCAAGCTCCCCCGCTCTTCGAATGCTCCATTACTGATGCCCCTATCGCTTGCAGGCTGCGGCTCGACGGAGACGACGTGTCCGGCGCAGATCGTCGCGCCTGAGGATTCGGTGCGCAAGTTTGGGAGTGTGGGGCAGTTGTTGCCGAACATTGAGGCGAGGATTGTTATTGAGGATGACGCCGATGAAGGGGAGGGTGGAGTAACGAGGATGAGGGAGGCTGCGGAGGGGGAGGAGGGGGAGATGTGGTTGCGGGGGCCTACTATCTGCAAGGTGAGTAAGGCGATCGTGTCTCCTCTTGCTCGAATATGTGTTTTTAAGAGGACATTGGAATGGAATGCTCATGTGGTTTGGACCGTTTAGGGCTATCTGAACAATCCTGCTGCGAATGCGGCGACGTGGACTGCTGATGGGTGGTTTAGGACTGGAGATGTGTTGAGGAGGGACGCGGATGGGTATTATTATATTATGGATCGGAAGAAGGAGATGTTGAAATACAAGGTTCGTTGTTGATTTGAGGTTTTTGGGCGCGTGCTTATCATGGTTGTGTTTGCGCATTGTAGGGCCACCAAGGTGCGTGCGGACGATCGGAACGCGCGACTGACGTAGTCTGACCACGCTGCGTAGTCGCACCTGCGGAACTTGAGGCTGTACTCATGGAGAACGGTGAGATTGGGGATGCGGGCGTCATTGGGATTATGGATGAGTATAGTGGGAATGAACTTCCAAGGTGAGGGTCCCGGTTTCGAGTGGGATGCTTGGTTGTCCAGGGCTATACCGATGCTGATTTCGTGTTACGTTACTAGGGCGTACGTCAGGCCGTCTGACCCATCTGTTCTCCAAGACGAGGCGAGGAAGGTGAACTTTGAGAAGAGGATCGAGGGGTGGGTCAAGACACAGGTGTCGGCGTGGAAGTATCTTCGAGGAGGTACGTACTGCGTTGTTATGAGGATGTTTCTTAGTCCTACTACGTGATGTTTTGTTGTTTCGGTTGTGCTGATGCGCAGTCGGTCTTCAAGGAGTAGTTGCCATCCCTGACGTCCCTAAAAGGTGCGAGGTTCTTTCTTTCGGTGCGTTTGGATAAGCGGTGCTGATTAATCGGTTGATTTGGGTTGGCAGTGCTACGGGCAAGATTTTGAGGAAGGAACTGCGCGAGTGGGCAAAGAAGGATAAACTGGGTCGAGGAGAAAGAAAGCACATTGCGAGATTGTAGCGGTTATAGATACGTCATACGTATCCTAGGTTATTATAATTGAATTTTTCGGCAGACAATTTCGGGCCAAGCCTGATGCAAGATGGCAAGCGTCATCAGTTCAGCCATTATGATTGTGGCACTTGGCAGGAAACTTGGACGGGGGCGATTAGAAAGATGGGTGCTTCAACGTGCTCGGTATCTAGGACGGTGTGTCCTGCAGCATTGCGTCGAGCCATGACTGGAGGCAGCGCTTTATGCGTTAAAACAAAGGTGTAAGATGTACAAGGGCAAGGGCGCTTGGCAGTGATCGATGGCACAGGGGTTGATTTGGCCGAAAGCGGGAACATGATGCCAAGAAGGAAAAATGTCATGTGACCGGTGACACAGTCCTGTGCGGTTTATTTACTGATGGGATTTGGGCTGCCCTCATGTTCCTTTGCTTCTGGGACATGATAACTATCGTCGCCGTGTTCACTGGTCATTGCTAGCCGAATCTCCCCTTTTTTCTACTATCTCTAATAACTTGATGATCCTGTCGATGTCTTTGGCGGGGCCAGCTGCTCGCTCGGCGTTTGTCGCCCTCGCTTTGCTGGCTGCCGCCGCCCATGCACAGGTCATCACCGAATTCGACGACAACGACCCGACGATTGTCTACAGTCCTGAAGCAAGCTGGTTTAGGGCAGAAGAGGTCAATCCGATGGACTCTGGAGGATTTCATCAGGTCACGACGGAAGTTGGTGCGACGGCGACGTTTAGATTCACTGGTGCGTGTGCAGGAGCAAGGATTTGGTGCCTGGTCGGCGTTTATTGATGTTGCGGTGTGTTCTTTCAGGTAGCAGGGTGGAGTACCATGCACCGTTGTGGGCGGACGAAATTACTACGCAGATAACGTTGGATGCGGGCACGCCTGAAGTCGTCAGCTTGCAGGACCCGGCCGCAGAGGTTATCCCAGACGGCCCTACAACGCAAGACTCGGCGTTGCGGTGGTCGGCGGAAGGCTTGGATCCTGATGTCGAGCATATTCTGGTCATTGGCGTGCCACCTCTGGGCGGTTTCGGCATTGTGGATTTACTTGTGTACGTCAAGCCTCTTTGTTCTTTCTCCTTTGCTTTTGCTTTTGCTTTTGTTGGTTGGTCGTTCGTTGGCGCTGATTAGGTTGTTGCTTCGGATTTTATAGTGTCGAATCGGACGAACCTGCGACTTCTTCATCGAGTTCCTCGGTCTCATCGACGGAGCCTGCGACCACCGACAGCGAGACTGCCTCTTCGACAACGACGAGGAGAGCGGTGACGGCTACATCAGAGCCGTCGAGGGAGACACCTGCGACGAGGGCGGGCCTTACCATTGCAATTGCGGTCGTCTGTTCTCTTGTTGGGGTCATTGCGATCTGCATCGCTGCCTTCCTATTCCGCAGGAGACATCAACGTAAACGCGACCGGGCACTCTGGGCGTTACAACACCAAGACCAAGACCGAAACCTGCCTCCACCACCCATGGATGAAATTGACGACTCAATCAACGCACGGAAACACCGGTATCGGTCAATACCCTCTCGCAATAATCTGAGAGCGTCGAATTTCATGGACGACGATACTGTTTCGCAGCAATCGGCTGCCCCGAGTGCATCGGGCAAGCAGACGAGCAAGCTTCGACAGGTTGTTGCCACAGAAGACGGGACGAGGGTGGGTGGAATGCAGCAAAATGCCCTGTATGAGGGGTCTTCCGTGACGACAACGCCGTTCTCGAATCAATATCCTCGGACACAGTGATTGGACTATAGACGCTTTCTATTCCTCCATTTCTTCTCGTTTTGGCGTTGCTCTTTTGTACTGATCATTATCGTAGTTTATCTCTTGGTTGTTTACTATTCTGATTATCCCTTTGAGCTATAGCTTGACTATTCCTCCACTATCTTTCTTCCCGCCCCCCGCTTTGTACCTCACTCCATAGCTCCTTTCAATGTTTTGCCTGTGCGTTTTTGACACTTTCCACTCGTTCTCTCCTTTCTCTCGTTCAACATCCAACTATTATCAATCCAATCAACAACCAAGGTACAACATGCAGGTGTCGTTTAATTATTACTTGTTTGTATCTACTTGCAGCTGCGCTTCTACCTATACAAGGCTCGTCAAACTCTGGCTCTGGCTCGTCGTGCTCGAAGCGTTTACCGATTTTTACTTTGGGTGCAGAAGCCTGGACTCCGGGAGAGGGTTATTGACTCGAGTTATGTAACGTCCTTTGGGGTGTCGTGAATGGAGTAGGAGGGGGAAGCGTAGGAAGTGCTGTGGCCCGGGGTGGGTGGCGTGGGCGATGTTCTGTTGCGTACGGTATGATTCTGCAAGCATGTAATTCATTTTAACTAAACACGTAGTAGATAGTAGATACACCTTCGATAATTTATGATGACGATTAGTATGATGGTAGTGGTGATGTATGATAGATGATATGCACGATATGATATAGGATATGATAAGGGATAATTTCGCTCAGTCAGTAGTAATGATAATAACTTACTACCCCTATCATTGTTGCCGAAGTTCTTTCCGATATACTATGTCGATGGTTCAACTTCAGTCCTCGGGTGTTCGGCTTCGCTTCGTGGATTAGGATTAGGATTAGGCTTTGGGTTCTGGTTTCTGATTTCTTGCCTCTTCTCGCTGGACTGTGGGCTGTGTGAGGCTGTGGAATTAGTTCGTAGAGGGTTCGCAACGACTCCGGCTCACTCCCGATGACCGCGTCGCTGGGAGGGGGGCTCGGATGGGTTATATATCCCAAGGATGTAGACATGATGCATGAGGGACTGGTATGTCGTTTTAAGGCGTATTGGATGGCTTTAGAGTCCTTTCCGGGTTTGTCAGGCAAACAAAGGTAAGGCATAGGTCGTCGGTATTAGGCCGCATAAGTGTCGGATAATCAAAAATTAACACTTGACACGGTACTGCGGACCAGGTTCTTTGACGGTTCTAGGCGCCTGTACCTAGAAGTACGTACCTTATGACGAGGCTCTGGGTGTACCTGGGTGTATATCGTCGTCGATTAATATTTATTTAATCAGTAGGTAGCATGAAAATAAATGATTTGTTTCCGTTTGAATGATGTTTGGTTCGATCTCGACCGCTCCGTCCCTTCATTTATACATCCTTACCTCCAAGCAAGGACGGATACCTCATTTTAGGCGCTGTTAAAGTTATGAGGCGGATTGACCAGCTGCAGGTCGTCCGGTACGCCGTATGACTATTCCAAAGCAACTACATATAGTACTAAAGGATTATAAGACATGGATGAGGGTAAGAAGCTATAAGTTACAAGGGGAAGCAAAGTCCAGTAATTGACGCAAAAACATGCAGAAGAAGGGAGCGGGAGAGCAGGAGCCGGTAATGATTGTACAAACATGATGCCCCAGGATTAATCCGGAGGTCTTGAAGGGCGCGGCTGGGGAGATATAACTACATACATAACACAGAGTCTTTGGCCGTTCTGGTTCTGGTGGTCAAGGATTTAGCCATGTATTGGAATGGTGGACGAGCCGAGTCGTAGCTCGCTCGTCCGTGTGGGCAGATGAATCAGGTGAAGAAAATTATAAAGGAACGTGAAGTATTAAGATCGTGAATGAAATCATAAATGTGGTGAGTATGCGAATGAATGTCGTGTTAATGGTCTTGGTCGTGACAATGGCGTTGAAGATTCAGGTGACACCCACTGAGGGCGCGGTGTTGTGACTGATACTGTGCGTTAGTCTTGTGACTTGGCATGCTGCTGATGGAAACGGATTCAGACCTGAGCGGGAAATGGGTTGCTGTTGCAGATAGGTATCCTTCAATGGGAGAACTGCACTATTCCAGTCGCCTAGGCGATTGTGCAGAACATCCAGGGGGCGGAGGCCGGGCCGGGCCTTTCCTCGTCTGCGGGGACGTCATTGGAAATGGTGGGGAGAATATCGAAAGAGTCCATGATGATTGGTATGATTGGTAAGAGGTTGGGAGTGATATCCGTCTACTGGTCTTTTTAGAAAGAGAGGTGTGATTTGAGGTGGGATGGGTGGCGAGCAACAAGGCCATGGCTTGCATTTATACCCCCCACCCACAATTGGTGTCATGGCAAGTCGAGCAGGATCGCGAAGACTCGAGCAGTGACACAATAGAACGGACCCACGAAACCTGGCCTGTGCCCTACCTAGGATGCCGTATATGGCGATGTTAATTGTCGTCTCGATATGGGATAGCCGAATCCCAACATGACCCTTTCGTCTTTTTGTTCTGTGCTGCACCGAGTCCTTCCCTAAATAGTCCAAATCATTCCGTTTTGGATGTTAAAGCTGTGCTGCACCGGGCGCTTACGACACGTTGCGAGCGCTTTCGTGGTATTCGGAAGACTCTGGCAGGAGGGCGTCGGTGGACGGTGCTACGATATGACTTATGCACAATAGCTTCTGGGTGCAGGGCTGTGCGTCTTGCTACTCAGGAGGTGCGTGGCCCGGACCCACATTGCTGAAATCCCCTGCACCACTACTGGCCAGGGTCGGCGTCCACAGAACCAACCAGGGGGTGTCAGTACTCTAGGAATGCTAATATTGGACCACAATGAATTTAATTGTTTCGAGATTATGACCCGCCCAGACGTTCAGGCCAGTGTCTTGCGACGGAGTGGGCATTATGGGCAATGCTCCGTAATGAATTACGTTCAATGTTTTTGTTGTCGCCTGCTGGTTTGATGGGACTGCTCTGCTAGACGTTGGAGTCGCTAACTTGGCGGATCATGCGAGTGGTCTGCTGAAACATAGCTGGGGATTGCTGGTGATCGTGAATATTTTACCGCACGAGGCTTTGGATCCGCTGAGTAAAGCCGCTGCAAGCCGCCGGATAGTCATGGAAGACTAAGGAAGTGGAGTATTCCTTCCGTTGGTCCTTCGATGAGTAATGTCGATCCTGCATACATCGGGTGCCCACAAAAGAATCATATTGAGTCTAACTGTGGGGCAACGGTTCATAGCAATGGTCAGGCAATTGTTGATTGGTCACTAAACTGTTGGAAAATAGCCTATATAACGACAGGTGGTGTACTTGTGTGCGACTCGAGTATCATCCACAGCTGACTGTGGATGAGCTAAAAGACCAAAGCTGCGATACCAGCTGCGAGGAAAAGCCCAACGGTTTTGACCCCAGCACCCTTCATGCGAACAGCGCCATTCTCCGCCCCAACGTTGGCACTGGTGGGATTAGGAGGCTGACCGGTGGCTTGAGGAGAGTTATCGCCCGTATCGACACCTGTCGCCGCCGGCGAGTCTTGCACGTCGTTCGTCGCAACTGGGGAGTCTTGACTTTCACTCGTCACCGCTGGACGGGCTTAAAGATATGAAATTCGAGTTTTCAGTTGTCAGAGATGGCGGCGAGATGATTATGATTATGATTGGTTGGATGGGTCGGCGACTTACAACATTGTTCGGCAAGCTCTCCGAGAAACTCGAGGCTTTCTGGTGAGCAGGTACGTCGGATGCATCCGGCTGTTGCTGGAACATAGCGAGCGCTAGGGCACCAGCAACCCAAGTCTTCCCTAAATGTCGATATTCAACATCAGCGAAGGTCCCAAGATTTAGATACGTTGGCGGATATAAGAGAGGTCAACGTACACCTCGCAGTTCATGGAGCGTATCTCCGCGATCGCGCAAGACTCGGCGCAGCCATTCGATACATCGTCTACTCCGAGCTGCGGAGCAGGAGCCGCTAAGCCAATAGCGGCGAACGCAAGGAGGAGAGTCACAACAAGCATTGGAAATGGGCGATGAAGGGTATGGAGGTAAGTGAATGTGTCGATGACTCTCCTGGAGCCTAAGGGAGAGAAAGAAAAAGAGAAAAGGAGAGAAGGAAAGTAAGGTAGGACAGAGGGGTCTGAGGAAACGTATATACGGAGTTTCCGTTCTCATTTTATAGATCCACTTCAAGACTTTAGAACATCGGAAATCCCTTCAACCATACATTCTCACAACGTTTGAAGCTTATCTTTGCTATTGCCAACGTGCGAGCGCATAGACTTTTGTAGAGGGCTATGCCACCGCGTGATTGGCGCCCTAATAATAAAGTCCTGAAACACAATCCCACACTGTAAGATGCAGAGCCATCAATGAGGCGCTCCACCGGTGGTGTTCACACCTATCATCCCATCAATTGTAGTATGGGTGGCCTTGTGTAGCCTTGGCTACCCGCCTGTCAGAAAAGGTTTGACACTCCAGGAAGCACCATCGTTGGATGTGGTAGTCGCGGAGGACCTCGAGCAACACTGCTTCGGGATCCGGGGAAGGCCATACCGGATATTCAACTCAGCTTTCTAAGAGTCATTATTTTTCTTTGGCATTCATAATTAGATGTCTGATGAGTTGAAGGGAACAGGAGTCGTGGAACGATCGTAAAGTTGTGTTGGGAATCTGAACTCGACATGGGCATTCAGTGATAGATATACAGACCTTCCGAGGCTAAACTCCTAGGGGGAGAGGACCTTGCGCTTACACTCGCGGACTAAGACCATCCGTCCAGGAACTGGGACTGGGCTAGACAAGGTAAACGAGTATACACGAGTCCCTCGTGTATAGACACCACTAGTCCAGAAAGAGAGGAGAGGGCGAGTGAGAAAGTAAAGGAAAGAGCGCGAGAGTAGAGGCGAGGCAAAGCGAGAGATAGAGGATGCAAAATACGATGTTATTGAACTAAGTAACCACTGGTAATAAGGAAGTAGAATATTCCTTCCATTGGTCCTTTGACAAGAAATATCGATACTGCATACATCGGGTGCCCACACAAGAGTCACATTGAGTCTAACTGTAGGGCAGTGGTTCATAGCAATGGTAAGAAAATTGTAGATTGGTCACTAAACCGTCGGAAAATAGGCTGTATAACGACAAGCGGTGTACTTGTGTGCGACTCGAATATCCACAGCTGCCTGTGGATGAGCTAAACGACCAAAGCTGCTATACCAGCTGCGAGGAAAAGCCCAACGGTTTTGACCCTGGTACCCTTCATGCGAACAGCGCCATTCTCCGCCCCAACATTGGCACTGGTGGGATTAGGAGGCTGACCAGTGGCTTGAGGAGAGCTATTGTCCGTATCAACACCTGTCGCCGCCGGCGAGTCTTGCGTGTCGCTCGTTGCAACTGGTGAGTCTTGATCCTCGCTTGTCCGAGTCTCTGCCGGGGAGTCTTGACTCTCACTCGTCGCCGCTGGGGCATCTTGAGACTCGCTCGTTGCAGCTGGAGAACTCTGGGACTCATTCTCCGCCGAGGAACTTGGACGTGCAGCGCGGGCTTAAAGAGAATGAAATTCGAGGTTTCAGATGTCAGAGATGGCGGCGGGATGATTACGATTGAAAGGGAGTGACTTACAACATTGTTCCTCAAGCTCTCTGAGAAAGTCGAGGTCTCCAGCTGGGTCACAGGTACGCCTGATGCATTCGGCTGTGCCTGGGAAGTAGCGATCCCGAGGGCACCAGCAAGCCAAGTCTCCTCTAGATATCGATATTCAAGAACGTCAGTGAGGAAGCCAAGCTTCAACTACTATAGCGAAAATAGGGAGGACCGACGTACACCTGGCATCCTATGATGCCCATCTCCGCAATCGCGCAAGACTCGGAACAGCTATTCGCTACATCGTCTACCCCGAGCTGGGGAGCGGGAGCCGCTAAGCCAGCAGCGGCGAACGCAAGAAGGAGAGTCACAACGAGCATTGGGGGTGGGCGATGAAAGGTGTAGAGGTAAAGGCTTGTGTCGATGACTCTCCTGGAGCCTAAGGGAGAGAAAAAGAAGGAGAAAAGAAGAGAGGGAAAATGAAGTAGGACAGAGGGATCGGAGGAAACGTATATACGGACTTTTCCTTCTCATTTTATAGGCTTCTCCTAAATCCACTTTAAGACTTCCAGAACATCATAAATCCCTCCAACCGCTGATCTTTGCTATTGCCAACGTGCGAGCGCATGGACTTTTATAGAGGGTTATGCTACCGCGTGATTGGCGCCCTAATAATAAAGTCCTGAAACACAATTCTACACTGTGAGAAGCAGAGCCATCAATGAGGCGCTCCACCGGTGGTGTCCACGCCTATCATCCCATCACTTGTGGTACAGGCGGCCTTGTGTAGCCTTGGCTACGCCTGTCAGAAAAGGTTTGACGCTCCGGGAAGCACCATCTGTGTTCCGTTGGATGTGGCAGTCGCCTTGAATAACACTGCTTTGGGGTCCGGGGGAGGCCATACCGGATACTCGATTCAGTCATTCTTTTTCTTTGATGTTCACAATTAGATGCCTGATGAGTTGCAGGGAATAGAAGTCGTGGAACGATCATAAAGTTGTATCCGAATCTGAACTCCATATGGGCATTCAGTGACAAATATACAGACCTTCCGAGCCCGAACTCGTAGCAGCAGAAGACCTTGCGCTTACTCAAGCAGACTAAGACTATCAGTCCAGGAACTGAGGGACATTTGAGGGATTATTAAATGGTAGCTCCACCTACTGGGAATAGAGAACCCTGAAACGAAAAGTGGGTAGTGTCAGTAGGGAATGATCGACGAACGATATGTAAGGAAGCAAACCGTCACACTTTCAAGGGCAAGAGGACACTCCAATTGAGGTCCATACTCACGAATGAGTAACGTTCCAGGTGTCCTGGCACATACTCTTGAAGTGTTTACTTTTGATTCGCGGGACATGAGCCAAAGAGGGTCCTCATTTGTCACTAATAAGATGATAACATGGGAAATATGTACGAGCGTGAATTAAAACCATCCAAAAGAATTATGATGCCTGCCATTCTGTAAGCGAATTCCGCAGGTTAACTCGGGAAGGAAAGGTGAGCCAGGTTTACGCGATGCTTCTACAACCCAATCTTGCCCTGTACGGTACCCTCGGTAACGTACAGAGCAAAATTGGGGTAGTAGAGGCATCGCGCAAGCGTGGCAGGCAACAACGAATGGAGTGAGGGCGATGGTCCTAAAACTCTGATGTCTGAGACAACAAATAACTTGGGTCTAACACGACACCCAAGCCGATAAGGAAGCAACACGCCGCCCCGCAACCTCCAGGACAGAGGAGGCTAAAAGATTAGGCGCTGACCGTGTGCATGCAGAAGCGGTTCCACCAGAAATTTCATACCAAAAGGTGCTCGCCCAAACTATCCTGATCTGGAGGTCGTCGCAAGACATCCGGCTCAAAGATGGAGGATTCTCACTGCCATCGAGCTCGGGTAATCAAGACCGCAAAGTCAATCGAGGGGGGATGAAGAGGGAATTGTGAATGTGGGACGATGCTGGGAGGGAGGAACAGATTTTATCGGTGTATTGCAATATTTGTTTTCTTACATAATTGCGTGATCCACCGTGTCTTGGCGGTCTCTGCACCATGGTCCCAACATTGTCAATTCCTCATGACGAACTCGCAGGGAATGCCGATGTTCTACCCCAGAATATTGTAAGTCGAATCCTGAGCCTGTTATTTTGATCATACACTGAAATAGACTGATAGAAGAACGCTGATGGAAGTAATATGATGACTGATTCCGTCGCGACCGACGGCGTCTTTTCGTGGACCCACAATTCTACTTTTCCTGTTGACCTTCGCTTCTTTCAGGCGACTCTGCATTCACACCTCGGCAGGCCACTACGACACTCGATGAAGGCTTGAATTACACTTGGAACCTTGCAACTCAAGGATTCTTTCACCTCAAGTTCTTTCAAAGTTTCGCTGACTGCCGAACCAAAACGATGGAAAACGAACATCGGAATGAATACAAGGCTGAAACGAACGCGCTTCAACAAGACCATTACCCCCAGTTGTCGCGTTAACCTATCGTTTATGGTATGCCTTATGTGTTAACTTTCCATCAAACGTTCATTCAACATTTTCTGGCGCCTTAGGGTTGCACTTGTCTCGTCAGTTCTTTTGTATTCTTGCCACTTGGCAGGCCCGACATCGAAACTTTGATGCGGCGGTACCAAAAAATGTATACAGAAACCGTTTCGAGGAACGTCTCCGTTTATAAGAAGCTGGGGACTCGGAGAAGAACGCGATTCCTATCGGTGCTGGGAATTCACCATGACGCTCCTTCCATCCACCTCACTCGTTTATCTATACCTACTACTCCTCTCAGTGCTGGCCTCTGATCTAATCACTGCTCAGGCCCAGCGGAACATCACCATTGACGACAACAACCCGCGGATAGTCTACAGTCATGGATGGCAACGAATTCAGGATACCGACGGAGTTTGGGTCAAGGGAGGGGCTCATATGCTTTCGAGTTTCAATCCTAATGCACACGCCTCGTTCAAATTCAACGGTAAGAGCTTTCAGACTACGTCTGCTTCATGTGCTGGCAATTTACAGTCATTTCCGTTGCTAGGCACCGCTATCTATTACCTGGCACCACGATGGCCTTACAGGGTTGGGGCCAGGATTCAAATTGACGAGCGGGAATCCATCGTCGACCTTCAAGACCACATGCAAGAAGAGAACACAGGCTCGGGGCCATCAGTATCCTCCGAGATCGTTTGGTTATCGCAAAACCTGGATCCAGCGATAGAACATACAATGCACATCTACCCCGACAGTGACGCCGATTATTTCGTTCTTGACACTCTCATGTGCGACTCCAAACCACTGTCGTCAGAGCCACCATTAACTGACATTTCCTTAGGTACACCTCTTTGTTCGTCGAGGATGACCAGGCGAGTCCAGCAGAAGAGGAACCAACACAGGAGAATGCGAAAACTGAAGGGGTTCCTATGGCAATGGGAATCGGTATTGGAGTCGGGGTGTCCATTCTCGTAGTCCTCTTGGGTGCTTTCACGCTCGTCTGGTTGAGGAAGAGGAGGCAGCGTTCCCGGGATGCCGAAAACAAAGGCAGGAGAGTCGAGTTTGATTATAGTCGCCGGGCTCACGCTGTTGATACTGTGTCTCGCCCCTTCCCTTCGCCTTCCTGGCAAAATCCTCCATCCCCATACATGATAGATGCCATACGACCTGGGCATCAACACAGCGACAGCTCGTTCAGCGAATCGCAGGCGACGACGATCACGATCAGCACAACAGCAACCTCGGAGATCGTGAATTCGCAAATTCTCCAGCCTTCAAACAACGGGCAAGAGCGGACTGTCACTCCTCCTCCTGCCGCTGTAGCCCAAGCACAAGCGTCTTCACCGATCCACGTGTACCGCCCAAGGTCGATCAAACCTGGTGCACACCCAACCAGGTGGAAGACGTTTAGCGGCGTTTCCACGCTTTTCGATGAACCACCCCCTGCTTATTCTGGATCGTTCTCCGCCACCCCAAGCCGCCTGAGAGGCAAAACTCTTCCGGTGTTCCTCGTCCCCCCAGGTCACCTCCCTGCACACGGAACTGATCCCCGCTTTGCGCCCGATGATTTATGAAGCCAGTAGATTATTTATTTAATATTCCTTGGATCACCCATTCTTTCCAAGCGATACACATGGCGATTGCGCGAAACCTTCTTTCCTTCCTGGTTTCGCATTTTCTTCGTCCTCCTAATTCGTTATGACCCACCAGGCTCGACCCCCCAGAGCCCACAGACCGCTGCCACTTCATTAATTTCACGACACCGATACTCCACACTCATTTAGCATCCGCACATGTACTTGTATTTATGCATTTTTTACTAGACCGCAATTATCATTATTATTTTGTCGTCACTTCCGCGAGACTGGATCGGTGTACAGAATGCCGCCGTAGCTCAGTTGGGACAAAGGCGTCGTTCTGCCGACTCCCGACTCGCGTCACCCAAATTGAGGACAAGGGCGGCGGCCGGTACAATGCGGCGTTCGTGAGAAAAGCCATTGCCGACACCGTGCCGTCCGTTGCGAAGAGGTCCGTGCGGAATGCGCGAATTGGGGCTCTGCGGTGTATGCGG
Organism: Coprinopsis marcescibilis; assembly: GCA_004369085.1. Lineage (NCBI taxonomy): Eukaryota > Fungi > Basidiomycota > Agaricomycetes > Agaricales > Psathyrellaceae > Coprinopsis > Coprinopsis marcescibilis. Next base: position 120,471 of record ML210216.1, read on the forward strand.
CGCAATTGCTCCCTTATCTCCATCACCTGCTATGCCTCGTGCCTACCTTCACAAAAACTGTTGGAGTCATGCTGTCTGCTGGAACTTCAATGCATTCAACATGCGGCGTTCCCTTCATTATTACTTAGCACACTCACACTCCTAGTCTAGAGCATAACCTTAATCATGCGTTCTACTGCATTCGGCACCCGAGATATTCTCGCAGAAGCTTGAACATGTGCTCTCACGTTCTCTGGCTCTTTCTCCTCGTCGCCTCCTTTGTGTATTCTGCCACTGCGCTACGCAACGTAACGGTGGACGATGATAGTGAGAGGATTGCGTATCGCCCGCCAGGGGCATGGTTTATGTCGGATAACCATACATTGGACCATGGGTATGCGCACATGTTGACGCAGACCCCGAATGCGAGTGCCACATTCAACTTCACTGGTGCGTTCTACATACTCGTACCCTCTTGCTTATACCATTTCGCTTTCAGAATGCCAAAGCTGAACAACACTTCTCTCTTTCTCTTCAGGCGTGGCGATTTACTTTCTATCTCCACTATGGCCGTATTTGGTCACAACGGCAATTTCGCTCGACTCTGGCCCAGTCACGCTCGTCAACTTGGTAGACCGCAGTCGTCCCGACACAGGTGGTTTCGGCGAAGAAACTGTACAGAGCCGCGTCATCTGGTCTGCTATCAATCTCAACAACACGCAACACACGCTGCGCATGTCTGTGGGAGCAAGTCAGCCATTCGCAGTCGTTGACGGCTTAATGTACGTTCAATTCATCCAATAGGATTTCACTCTATCTTCTTTAGTTCCACATCTAACGAGGGCTAATGATTTTGTCGGACGTTGTTGCCCGGCCCTCCCAACGTTCGTCTTCTCTTGTTACAGATACACGGAACTGGGCGAGTCCGGTTTGGAAGACCCTGCCGGCGGTGGGGGTGGGGGTGGCTCTGGGAACGGCTCGTCTCAGGTTGAAACCTCGACACCGAGTCTGCCAACGGCTCCACCTGGACCTCCGCCTCCCGAGGATCCCGCAAAGGCGAGAAACACTAGGATTGCGGTCGGTACAGCGTTGGGATTCCTCGGTGCGCTGATCATTTCGCTGTTTGTGTGGTTCTGCGTGAGGCGGAAGAGGGCATCCAGGCCGCTCTCTGAAGCGTGGACAATTGCTAGCGGGACGTCCAGAGCGACCTTCCTTCCGAAGGCGAAGGAAGCTGGTAGCAGCTTAGCTGCCAACGGTGGCCTTAGTAATGGGTTGAAGAAGGCGGATTGGGAACGGGATGGGTCCAGCAGAGTCAGTCCTACGATGTCAAGGAGCACACATACAGATCAGACGGTTTGGCAGAGCCCAAGGCTTGGATACGTCGGTATCCCGTCGCCTTTGGCATCCCCTGCCAGCGCCGCCTCTAGGAGTGCGATCTACTCGGCTGCTGGCTACCCAGCTGGGGTTCGAGAGTCAGACAACTACGACTTTAGATCAACCACTACCAGTCCTTCGCCTTACGTGCCTGGGTCAACTCTTGCCACGATCGTTGAAAACTCTCCTGTGAGCACTCCGAGCGGTGGGGAGGAGCGCGCTACAGAGTACATCTCAGCCGCTAGGGGTGCCAGGCCAGCGATGACCCCTTCCGATGCAACCTCACACACCCTTGCTTCTTCTTCTACATCAGCCATGAACGTTTCTGGTCACCTACCTCCAAAACCTGGATACTTTTGACATTATCCTTAGTAACCTGTAGATGCTAGAGACTTTCTGATCAAACTGAGAAACCAGTGTACTTCATCTTTGATTTTAGTAGTCAATTCGTTCTGTAAAGGGTTAGGATACCCATGTACCCCCTTTACCGTGCTTCTGATATTCCATTTGCTCTCTCGTACTTCGCAAAGGCTACGGTCAGATTAATAAGGGCTGAGTTCCCGAGCATGGCGCGTGGTCCATAAAAATCGAACAGTTAAAAGGAGACTTCCGCTCCAATCTTCATTCTCTAGTCATCCCTTCTGGAAATGCGGTTCTCCCGCTAGTTCTATTAGGAATGTCACCGCGAGAGTTAAGACAGAAAGTATGCCACTCGCGCTTAAGGCGTAATGACAAAGATCGTCCATCAATCATACATCAAACGAGGGTTAGTGGACGTGTCTGCAAAACGGAACAAAACCCATCTACTCCCGCCTGTGCTCCGCTTCTACGGCGGCCATCCATTCCACATACTCCCTTCCCCACCCTCCAACGCGTCTCATGCGACGATGATCAACATCAGTACCCATATCCAGCCCAAACTGGCTCATCTTCCCAAGGTTCCTTCGCCTGTTTGGGAAGTGGTTGGTCAGGCAGTAGAGAATGATGCTGTCGCGAGACAGCACTGTTTCAGATAGACGCTCGTTACAGCCGGGGCTACAAGGATCGACCAAACCGAGTAGGCGTTGTATTGTGCGAAGCACGAGTCGTGGGAAGTATAGCAAGAGGGGTGGATCTAACCCTGTAATCGGTGTACTGAGTCAGCAGCTGGCAACCGAACAATAACTCCTATTTTGTAATCGTTTTGTTCTGCAGCAGTGGGGAAATAAGAGAAGGAGGCCTGATTGGGTGGACTCACAAATGATGTCTGTGGTAGCATCGGTGACGACTGTTCCAATCATTTTAAAGTAATCTCCTTCTACGACCCAAGAGTTGCCAAAGGTCTCGAGTGTCTGTTTCACCTTTGCTGTCATCTGGTCCTTGGGTGTGGGCTTCCATCCCGGCTGCCAGAAGAGCGTATCCAAGGAGATTAAAGGCAGATTGAGAGTGTGGGCCAACTGGCGTGCTGTCGTTGTCTACATGTACGCAGAGGCAAGCCAACAAATGCAATGCGTTAATAGAGGAACAGGTTACAGCACTATGCTGAGGTACCTTCCCTGAGCCTGTCACAATGGTCATTAGACAGAGGATGAGCTTTCTCCCGAATCACCTTACCACTGTTTCCAAGGACCTGAATACGGAAGTTGCCCCGGCCGTCCCCAAAAAGCGGAGGATGGTTAATTTCTGTCCCCATTCCTGATGACACTATGTTGGGCGCAGTCATAGTTCTGAGTCGGAAAGAGGATTCTTTGAAAGAAATGATCAAGCAGCGCGAAGATGGTGGTATGCGGAGAAAGAGCAGAGTTGGATCGGCGGTATTCAGTCTTCATCAAGCACCCAGGCGCCCTTTTAGCCGTGAGTCAGTGCAGGCCGCCTCGTGGCTCTTGTTCGAGTGGCGTGCTCACACCAAACTTTCAAGTCATAGGTCACGACGGCACCGACGCGGAGACATCGGAGTCCATAGTCCCGAGCCTCATCTCAAGTCATTTGCTGCAGATTCCAAAGTAAGAACGAGTGCAAGTAAGGTTAATTATGAACTGAAGAATTGAAACATCCGCCCACTTCCCAGAGCCTCCGTGAGAGTCGCATTTAACAGCTTCTAAGATTGACGGTTTGGTGCTTCGACGACGGATGTTACGCCATCGGGGCCAAGACTTGTCCGTTGTAGCACATGTCTTGGAATCGACTGGCTCTTTGGGCGAAGCGGGTATCTCGACCGACAATGCTAATTAACAGAGGGAGGATTCATTAGTATGATTAGCCGCCCATTTTTGGAAGAACTTTTGCGTGAGTCATCTTTGATTTCTGCGCGTTTATCTGATCATCGGCGTGTAACGGCGCGCACAGCTCTGGGCCTGGAAGATGGACGTATTAGATGTTTGGTGTTTCGGAATTCCTTCTTAGAAGCGAAAGCATAGCCTTGAAAGGTCTTGTGACCGAATCCCGACTTGACTGGAATAATTTGCTGTATGATCCTAGGACTTGAGTCTGGTTCAACACTCGATTTGAAGATGAAGGAATCCTGAGCCCAAGGCTATGCGATACAGCAACCCAGCGTTACTCCATCAACTTCCCCCAATCCCATGACTGTGTACCTGATCGCCGTTTATACGCTGGACAGGGGGCAATTGCTGATTGTGATTAGATTCAATATGGTGCTGTACTAGTACTGATGTCTCATCTCAGTTGCACTGAAGTGCTTAGTGGAGAGCAAGACACCTTACCTCACGAAGTGCAGTGAGCTTGTATTGACCAACAATTCCGAAACAAAGAAGCGCAGCAGACATACTTCTTTGGTCACTTGAGCTGCCAGTGTACAGGACGAGTTAAGCTTAGTACTCTACCGAAAGTGATGGCTGTGGACTGGTTGCTTACCAGTCGAAAGGAGCCCAAGGCAGCCAGCGGCTATTGTCCGATTCGGATATGTCCCATTTCACCTCAAGCGACACATGCCCATTATAGACGCCCTTGTATTAAGTGTTCGCTTCAGGAACATGACTGGTGTTCGTTAATGTTATTCGGGCGCAGTCTATCGGATGGCCTCGCACCCTGGTTCATCGAAATTGCTGCGGTGGGGTCTCAGAGAATAGTATTATGCTCATGCGCAGGGTCTGTATACGCCACCGCAGGGGTACCAGGCTCTGAGCCACCCATCTCTGGCCAAATCTGTCCGTTTATCTCATCAGGTGGTGAAGAGCTAGGTCCCTCTCATCGCGATATTTAGCCTTGATGATGAAGCAGCCAACCTCCCAATTATCTTTATCACCTAAGTGGGGATTGTGGCAAGTTCAGGCTGTAAATGGGGTTGACCTCGTGGCTTTTCGGCTTTGGTAGGTTGATATTCTTCCCTTGAAAGGCTACAGCCGCAAGTTACACAATCAGCGTTCATGCCAAGGTCACAGTGAACGATCAGGGGGAGCGACAAACGCATCAAACTCATTTACTATTTCGTGTCCTTGACGCGCTTCTGCAGAAGATACGAGTAATAGATGCTCCTTCTCTAGGCCGCACAACTTTCAACCAGGCACTGGCCTATGCGACTGGGAGCTCAATAAATGTGCAATATGTCAACGTATCATGATGATCAAGCCTTGGAGAAGGAACTATAGCGGTGGCGTTCGGAAGTTCTCAAACGAGGTTGATATTGAAAAATTCGCGAGGCAATTCACGAGATCAGGCCGGTAATAGTCCGTCCAGCTGTCTCATAAGAGAGACGCCGGTTAAAATATTACATGAAAGAAGCCGGAGCATACCAAGCGACTTTCTAGATTTCTCGACAGGGTCGTAGTGCTTAATAGACGGAAAAACATGGCCGGTTAGATATTATCCTTCAGAAGCGAAGCGTCAACTGGCTGGCTGAACAAAGGGAGTATGCTTAAGAGCTTACTTATTATGTCACCTAAACATATCAAGTAGTTATTATTATGTATCCCGCTCCACCCAACAATCCCAACAGAAATTCTTTCGCGACCAATTTGGCCTCATATGATGTCTGCGGTTGCCTGTGCAGTTGTCACCTCCGCCGTGATTCAACGATAGAGTTTGTGGAGGTTGTATTCAATAGTGAATCGGATGTGGTGGACATGGGAAACCCGCATCGCCGTACATCAATATAAGTTACTCTGGACTCGCGCGAGCGAGAAAGAAACTTGAGATGAAACGGTGACTCCGCGTCCTGTGGTAACATCATGCGGACTCGTGGGCTCCCACACCTAATATACGCTTAGTGCGAGCCTATTCCGAATTTATGAACCTCCACATACAAGGGGTCCATGGTCCCGTTTAGCGGTGGATATAGATGTGGGGTTGGAAGGTCAGTAGCATGGAGAGATCTGCAACGAAAGCCAGCGGCTCGTCTCAGTTGAGGGTTCCTGGCTATTAGCTATTATTAACTGTTGGGTTCACAAAGTGGAACCAACATCATCGAATTGCCTTTGCGATAGGTTGGTCAACAAAAGAAGAATGGAAGACGATGGAGTGGGGGCTTGGTATTGCGTTTAAGGAAGGTTGCAACAATTGTTGGGCTTATGATAGGTGATATCGAGGGAGCTGTGATCTGGATCGCAGCGGAGCTTATGGAAGGCACCGCGTGGTTAGGATTCCATATGTTGCCTAAGACTATGTATGGATCGGGGCTCGCATTGAATGTCAGTGTTCCACCATTGAGAGATAATGATCATACCATTTTGTGTCATGCCAACTTTCAAGAAGAGGCGACATCAAGTGCTAGGGAGAAGAGGTTATATTCAACATCGTCTAGACGTCTAAACAAAGTTCAAGGGGCAAGTCAAGCGGCTGTTGTTTCGAACTTCAGAGAAGTTGGACGTTCGTTCTCCGAACTGCCAGCGACACTACGTCGATCGTGATGATCGTTGGAGGTGAAGATTGCTGATTGCATATAACTTAATATCAAAGTGGAAGAAGCTGCACAGAGAAGAAAAGAGTCAGGAAGACAGAAGATCGAGAAGCCAGAAGAGAGGTGTTCTCGCTATTCGAGGAGAACCTAAACGGCCGAAGCACGAGAAATGCGGATCCGAATCGGCAGGTTAGAAGACATCGCATTGTTTAAGGTTGCTATGAATGTCTGCGAACGAACCTTGGTGATTGCGCTGGTTTGTTTCTGGTAGGATTCGTGTCGAGAATCTGAGCCTGTATGTACTCATGTTCTGGGTTGACGTACCGGAATGAGATTTTTAGGCATTGGACACTCCGGCCCAGAATTGAGGGACTCTTCTTTGATGAATAGGACCTGAAAAAATAATTATCGTGATGACCCATTAGAGAGAGTTGCTGAGTCAATTTGGATTTCGCCGCAAGTCGTAACGATAGGACGGGTCAAGTATATTTGTTGATCCATGGACGTGACTTCAATCGCGTTAAGTTGAGACCCTACCGCATAACGTTCGTGGAAGAGCCCTTCCCATGCTGGTCGACTTGAAAGAGTACAAAGAGGCGTAATCATTGGTCAACCTCCATATATGATACATCCTTATCGACGGTAGGCAAATCTCCGTCAGACTGAGCTGAAGGAGAACTCGGGGGAAGGGGTGCGGACATGGGAGAAGGAGATTTGGACGGAATTCGAGAGATTCCGGCCGGAGTAGACGGGGACAGAACCTTTCCCTGTTTCTTGGAGCGTACAGATGCATTAAAATGATTGCACTTCGGACAAACGTATTCTGGACGAGCTCGGAGTAAGCACATAACCCGAAGAGGTATTATCAAGGGACGTACGGGCATCCTCCCACATGCTCTCCTTGACAAGGCCGTTATGGGAGAAGCATTTCTCGCAGATGAGAGCATAACGGGAACTTGGAGACTGGAATGACTGATCGTCGTCACCCAGGAGGGCATCGGCCACCTTATCGTACCATTGCTTGCGGGGAGGGACGACCGGATAAGCAGGTGACAAAGCTAGATTAAATATTGAGTCGACGAAGAAATAATAACGGTGGATATTTCGCACCAATCAGCCGAGGGTCAATGGCTTTGTTGGGATTCGGAGTTTGGAGTCTAGGATCGATCTGTTGTCTTGCATTTGGTGGCAATTGCCCACGCTGCGGGGTAGCAAGAGGGTTTTGGGCATTCGGCCTGCGCATGGGGGTCTCGGTAGGAGTTGCATCATCGTATTTCTGAAGCAGGTCGCGAGTCGAATAGTAGTTTGTCTTCTTCTTGATTTCCTCCACTTTTTCTCTGCGCCGTTTCATTACTTGCTGCAGTGCTTTCTCTATATGGAAAGGTTGTCGATATAGAAGGAAAGCCTGACAGAATAGTTCTCACCTTCTGCGTTCCCTTTCCTCTCGTACCAGATTTGGACGATCCGACGAATGAAAAGGACCCTGTATAGGTATTTGTTAAGCGAACAGAGGTAGTATCGAGAATTCACATACAATATCGGTCCCACGACAACCGGAATCGCTTTCACCGCCTTTTCAATCTTGACATTCTTGACGTCGCGCGGGTTGGGCAACGCGTTCATGTACCAAAGGCTCACATACGCCACCCACGCAGCCAATGTGTACATAGTTACAAGCAAGGTCGAGCGTCTCTCTCGAAGGCGTAACTCCGAAAGCTTGACCTGGCGTTTCTGAACATCGGTGGCAAGATTTGCCAGGATAGTTTCGTAGTCCTCGTCCTGTTTCTAAAAGGGTTTGTCAACCGGTGAAATGGTGTGCTAGTGGGAGCCAAAGCACGCGCACCTTGGCGAATAAACGCTGTAAAAACGACATTTTGAGGGATAAAAGGGCTAAAGAGCGAGATGTGACCAAGTATTGGAGTTAGATAGAGAAATAGGACATAGAGAATGACTGTATAGAGCAACGTCGGTGAGGAGCGTGTTCAACGTCAATGGCAGCGAGCAGGACTTCACGTGGCTCCACGTGGACATGCGTCACGTGCATATCAAATCCCAATGATAATGACGCGAAGCGTGTTGAATATTGAACGCTCGTTTTCCATCCTTTTGATACCGGTTTCTCATGCTATATGTCGTACTTCTGACACTAATAGCTACACAGCTACCCTCCAATTAACCCCTAGAAGTATTCTGAAGCTCAAGAACACTTGGCGGAACAGTGGCATTGGGACAACGCTTTTGGAGGCAGGCACACTGCGGAACGCGTGTGTCACCCTCCTCAAAAGACAGCAGTATCTTGATAATTGAGACTTCTCGATGACTTGGTCACCAAGGCATGTACGTCGATATCGGATATTAGGACACTCGTAAACCTCCAACCACGAGTAATAACACGCTGGTTTACAGCTTACTCCAAGTGCTGTTGTTGTTCTCTTCTCAACTTTATTTCCTAGAATGAAACACCAACGTGGGCGATTGCGCCCAAGGGTCCTTGGATATCGTGTTGAACGTAACTCGCTTCAATCAACTGCGGTATTTCTCAACCTTTCGATCATCGGTCATGGCTGTGGGGGATACCGAATCCGTCAAGCAAGTAGTATGACAGCAAACCCCGCTCGAATCAGTTGTCTGCGGTGGTGCAAAAGGCAGCTTGATCCGGTTGCGCTGTGTAGGTAACTTCCATATTCAGAGAATTTCCTAATCTTCCTGAATGAAGGACGGAATGCTGGGGGGGGGACATTCAGCTACGAGGTGGTGCTGACCATGACTAGAAACCGTCGGATATTCGCTTTTCTGTAGCGTTCCTGACAGGGTGGGAGGGATACTTGCTCGGGTTATGCTCGGAGAAACGCAGGATTCCAGTTCGTCGCCATCTCTCAGGCCCTCAATGGAGAAGATTCAAGCGAGACGGTTATTTTTAAACGTCAAGTATCAGAGGCGGATTCAAACCGAGTTTTGCTGCTGGACATCATTCAGGCCTCCTCCTGCCCTGATGAAACAAAGAATAATAGACAGCCTCCTGATCTATGGTACATGCTCCTTGGACTTTTGGATGAGCGGCTGGACGTCTTCTAAATCCTGAGGATCAGTCAAAACTCAATTGTTCAGGCCGCCTGATGGCAACTGCCCGGAGTCCGTTTGGCAGATCGGCCGTATTATCTTGACCGTCCCGTTCTCATAAAATTCTCAAAACCCAGCATCAATACACCAAATTTAACGTACACGACATGGACGCCAAGGCAGTTTGGGGCAGGCAAGCATGTCAATCAGGCGGCTTCAAACAGCTGTGGTTTCTTAACGGTGATCCTCTCAACAGGGGAAGTAATTAACCTCACCGATAGCTTGAAGTAGCTTGAAGATTGAAGACTAAGGTCCATGGGTACCTGAAAGCGTGGTTCTCCTGTTCCGATGTCCGATGGTCTCTTTCTGGAAGGCGTGGGATTAGAAGCGCAGCCATATGACCTTGACATCACTGGATAATAAGGTTTCTGGGCAAAGGAATGTGTATGTGAAAAGCGGGCCAGAAGCGCATGGCTCCGGATTCGACTCAGGTTCGTCTCGTAGATCAGAACTTGAGAAGAAGTACTAGGTATGTCGGGGTTTGGCGCCCAAACCTCTTGAAATCACCTTCGGAGTGTGCCTGATTGCACACTTCGCGTTCGCCTTGAATCCACCGTCGCCAAAGTGATGATTTGACATTGTTTCCATGATTGATTGAAAGAGTGAACCATTAAACGGTATTCGGCCTCGTTTCTCGATCTGGCCGTACTCAGAGTAAGCATCTCTCCACGGTAATTGTCGTTTCAGGTGAGAGAAAACGTTCATCTGATAGGGCCTGACGATCATCGTATCCCTCCGCCTCATCTTAATCAATCCTTCAATTTAGTTCGCAAGACGTATTCGATACAAGGCCTCTCCAAACTGGTGAACCCATTCCCTAGTGGCTTCCGAAGTGTCTGCACTGCCCAGACGCCGCAACGCGAGGGCCAATTACGAAACCAATAACTTTTATTATCTATCTGGTACAGCTGATCGAAGGATATGACGATATTGGCAAGTGCTGTAGATGAATTTGGCGTCTAAACTCAAATCGCAGTTCCCGCAGTTCCCACTCTGCCTCGTGTTCTTGAGCCGTGGGTCCAGCTGATCGCGATGTCTTCTTGGTCGAGATGTGAATGCACATTTGCCTTGTAACCGCAAAGGTGGTCGTGAATACATCATTCTCACAACTTCACTCCTCAATATACCGATTGCAAGTGGATGGCCTTTCTGGATCGCTTGAATCCTAGACAGTCTGAAAATAGACTGTTGTATCGTTCTTGGCGCGAATCAGTTGCACACAGCATTGGAGTTTCGAGTCACATTCCTTTTCCGAATATGAATCCCCCACGAGTCGCCGCAAACGATTGGAGCCGTCCAACTCATAGCATCCCGAGCCAGTCGGTTGCTGAACATTGGAGTTTACGTCACCGAATCCCGGGTCGTATGGGTAGGCAATCCAACCACCTCTCCATCAATCGTTGAATCCAGCTCTGTAGAGCATAAATTCGGAGTGGGATGTTGACCGGCCATGTCTCCATATCCAGGGGTTCCTACGCTGGAGTGCATTCTGCTATTTGCGTACCAGACGGATGCAATCTTTTTCAAGCCGAGAGAGGGAATTGGATTGACCCCGCCAAAACTGAACGCGAGAACCACGAGATCTTTGGTTTTCTCGCGCTTGACCCTTTTCATCGCCCGCATCAAATGCCACAGTGTCATCGCCAGATCCAGGCAACCCTACCCTGAAGGTCAGATCTCAGATTACCCGGCGACACATCTCACTTTTAAGTAGCGAGTCAAGCGGGGATGGTCTATATAAATGGATGCAAAGCTCTCAAGTTCACACCAATGATTTGACGCCTCTCTTCACTCGACACAACATCCTCCTGCCACACATAACTCGCTCAACGACTATTAACACTCATGACCTCAGCGATGCCTCTATATTCAAGCCCCATAAGCTTCCCCAGCGCAAACTTTGATGAATCCTGGCCTGCTGGTACGCGTAGCTGCGCCGTATGTTGATGTCGTTAATCTAACCTTTTCGTGGCTTTACTAGGATCTAGCCCCATGCCCTCCAAGCGCTATGGGTGGGGCCAGGAGCACAGGCGAAGTCCTGCGGATCTGCACAGCGGCAACAACTTTCAGCAAGCGTTCCTCTCTGATTGCAGGACTACAATCAGCCCCGTCGACTCACCGGCATACCAGTCTATGTTGCTTCCTGGCGAGATGACATCCATGCCAGCCCATTCGAATCATGTTCCCCGTGGGCTCGGCTTCACCATGGACTCCGGATCCTCTACTGACTCTGACGATTCGGAGCCGACCGCCTCTGGCCAATGGAACAACTACAATTATCCCTATAATGGCAGAACCTCCCCCCATACTCGCTACGGATCACGCTCAAGCACTAGCTCACCAGATTGGCAAGGTCTCAACCTCCAGATCCCAACGTTCGAGTCCCAGGCGACATGGAACTCGATGCTACTTTCTGCACAAGACAGTGCTGTCACCCCATTCACTCCTCAGCAAACGATGATCAACAACTTCGTCTTCCCGCAACGGTTCTCGCCCATACCCTCCCCCTCACCACCACCAATCTATAACTCAGTCGTTGTCCCATCTGTCAAGGTTTCCAACACTTCCCTCGCCACACGAGGGAACAATCGCGATACTAACGGCGTCAAGAAGTGCTCGCATTGTGAAGCCACATCGACTCCGTTGTGGAGGCGTGACCCTTCCACTTTCAAGCCTCTCTGCAACGCATGTGGGTTGTACCTCCAGCAACGTAACCGATTGCGGCCACAGGAGCTCATCGACGCCGACAACGACAGTGGGGATATGAGTGACGAATCGGACCAGAATTACGTTGGGCCGGAATGCAGCCATTGTCGCACCCACCACACCAGCGTATGGAGGCGATCCAAGACCGGCGCCCAGCTCTGCAACGCCTGTGGCGTGTACCAGAGACTTCGGGGGAAGCCCAGGCCGCTGTCGTTGAAGCGCAACAAGATCAAGCCACGAACGAAGCACCCCAAGAACTGACGCATCTGTGCGTTACGGACCTATTCATGACACACGGACTGTTGCGACGAATGGACTCGATAATACTGTATACTACTTCATGGACTGCTAATCCTCAATCTCGAATGCGACTAGATACGCAGATTGGACTTCTAGTTTATAAATAATCACTACTCTATGAATGTATTATATATGAACGAGTATGTATGTATACGTGTAGCCTTCTTGATGTTAACATTTCGCATCCCGGAGTCAATGCCAATCAGTGTGCGGCTGAAACTTGCAAGTTAGAACTTAGCAACCATGAGAATGATATCGAAATGGCCTCGCTGAGCAACAACCGACCTTTCGACTGATAGATCATTATGCTATTCTCACAAGACAGCCGATTTAATAACATTCTACCCTTGAATTCGAAGTACTCCACGACCCACTATATATGTGCTGGTAGAAAGCTTTCAACAAGTCGTCGTGTGCTTAGATGTGTGCGAAGAATCAATTCGGCAGCACATGATTGCACCGAGAGTTACAGAGTCGTTGATGTTCGATGACAAGGTCTCTCGCAGTGGAGCTTCCATCCGACTCCAGGGAAACTCTGTCAGAGAACCCCCCGTTCTGCCCTGCACGCATGCTCAGGCACCACCCGGGCACATGAAAGGAAATTCTCTGACGTCGGCCAGAAGAAGTTCCTTGCTTGACGGTCGTCGGAGCTCTCTGGCCTTGTCCCCTGAGACTTCCGGCCTCTCGCATGCGGACAGAATTTCACCAGTCCAAGAAAGCATAGCTGCCAGATATGGGAATAGAGAGCAACTTGATGTTTCGGTAAATTCGGCGAATTATCGCAAATCTCTTGCTTTGAAGATTGGTTCATCCAAGTGTACCGTCGGCCTGGAGACTCAAAGAGACTACTTATTGAGAAAGATTAATTAAGATGCACTTGGGAGTCTTGGACTTTCCAGTCTTGTTTCAGCGCTACATTGAAGATGAGTCGGACTGCTATGCACAGTCCTGAGCACTTCTATCTTTCAATGTAGAGCTTAAATTATATAAATGGACTTTCTTCCTAGCACCCATGATACACTCAAAGCTGTCGACAACTCAAGTACACCTATAATTAGACCCACCTTCCAGGTGGCTCAAAGGCAGTGTCTTTAGGGGGATGATGAAAAGGTGTTTGTGTTTCAGATATCTGCATCATTCAGAGAAGACCGTTCTCTTCCTTCTTTAGATTCATTCGCGAAGATATCAGCGGCGCAGTTTGTTAGGCGTATGTTGTTCAAGTTGAGGAAGGAGCGTCTTATCGTAGGCTATGGATCCTAGTAGCGGATTTTGATGTCGCTTAATCTCATGTCTTCTAATTGTCCCTGACCATCCTCGACCGAGAGCAAGTGAGGCCGACCGCATCCCGACCAGTGATGCGGCGATAAAGGGTTTCTCAGAACGATCACCTCTGGATTGCAAACATCGCTTTAGCGCTTGCCGGTGGTGTTAGATAGTCGTAGGCATCCCGAGTTTGAGCACCTGTGTTGCCTTCCGTTAAGGGACAGTCCTCCTCTTGTAGCGTCTCTGATCTACATTTCAAGTTATGTTTTTACATACTAATGACAGCGAGAGAGGTCCAGAGTACTGCAATCACGTCATGTCAACATGAACGCGTTTGTCCCCCACTTCCGAACATCTGGCTGGAGTGAGCGGTCCGGGGGGACGTCTCCCAAACAGTTTTGGCGAAGACTTCTGGAGCCAAGCAGGGGGGTCGGTAGGAGCTTGGGGGGCAAACACTTTAGCGACTAGGAACGGCCTTCAAAGTCCGCGCCGACATTCAAGACTTCCTCTTTCATCGAGGAATTATCCCAGACATAAGTTGAGAATGGCCGGAAAGAACGCTGTGCACATGGTAGATCATCATGTGGTCGACATCGTTACCAAAGCTGAGCCCGTTTGGGAAAGCAGACGGACGAAGGGATTACCTAAGTTTCTGTACGAATGAATCGAGTTGGCGGGAGACAGCGGCATATGTTTCTCCGCCGGTTTCCTCTCTCACGTCTGACATCTGTAGAGCTGCAGCTGGTTGGAGCGAGCAAGTGAACTATTCTCAATCTCTGTGAACATCGCAAAAGAGGTCGCAGCCACAACGTAACGGATTGTGCGGTCGCCGGACGTTTACATACCTATATATGAATTTACGCAGCCTTCTGATTGCGAAGATGTGCGCAGTCTACAGGACGGTTCACGGTGCCGGATAGGAAAATGAGTCGCAGCGAATATCCATTCAGTTGCAGTGTCGTGCGACGACGGCGTGCGTACATAAGTGAAGTGAAAACATATGGGATGGTCACTGCCACTGTCCCACAAACGGACCGACGGAGACATTGGGGTTCATTCCGATACGGGCCTGAGAGCGTGGCAAGGTCCTAAGGGGGGTACCTACCAAGGAAGACCGATGATGATGGATGTGGATTGGCGTTAAACCAGGGATAAAAGGAGTTAATTCTTGAGCTGTCGTAAAGTCTTCCTGGGTTGGGAGTTGGGGTTATTGGAAGGAGATCAAGTTGAGCGACAACCTGTGGAAAGACTAGGGTCGAGAAAGAATGCGGAACATAGGTGCAGCGATGGATGAGAACGAAAAATGGCTGAAAACTTACAAGTAGACGATACCATCAAACGATGACGAAGGAGACATGTCACCATGAACTCAAATAAACTTGACAAAGTGCATCCGTCAATGCAGCCGCGGGTCTAGAACAACGCCTTATGAGGAAGCGGCAAGAGTTCACCTTTTTTAATATTCGGTACATGGTTGAAGAAGTCAACTATGGTTGACCGGACTATCACGCTATGTTCTTCTGATGGGATCAGCTCCCGGCACATTTGCCGAGGTGCGACCCCAGACACCGCTTGATAGTCCATATTTGGTGATTATAATTATGCGTATCAGCTTGGCAAAGTCACGAGTTCCGTCGAGAGGACTTCAGGCGAACTCGTGACCACTTTGAGATTAAGTCAGGTCAAGTTTCAGCGTGCGCTGCGGAATGCCCAGTGGCTTGTCAAACACCGTTTATGTGTCCAGGATTTTTATATTGAAAACAAACATAGAGAGGAATCTATGAGAATAATGAAAGAATGCACAAAGGGATAATGTAGTCAGGGCTGGACACTATTAAATGGGTGACTGGTACTATGGGGATATGCATGGTTTCTAGTGAAGCGGTGAGTCTGTTCAAATTAAGTAGGGCTATTGAGAAGTATGTTTTAAAAGGGTGATAGTTCGAAGTAAACACAGTATTTATTGCATGTGTGCGTCTCAGGGAAGCTGTTGAAGCCAGCTTGTATGTTCCCTTCACCGAAGAGACCAGCTTTGGAGGCTAGGTCGCTACCATCAAGATTTAGAACATGGACAATTGTAATCCATACAGGGAGTAACTTACTTCGGAGATGTTAAAATTTGGGGATCGGTTAAAAGGCTCTCGTCTCCTATTATGAGAGGTTAGTGTGTTGGTTAAGAGAATATGAACATATACTTGCCTTGATAGT